>CM031575.1:18090759-18149759 GCA_018467065.1 Ephestia elutella | reverse complement strand
TCACCGGTTATAAAAATATTCTTTTTTTTTAAATCGACTGCCTGACTAACCTCAACCCACAACTGCCACAACCAATAAAGACTGTTACATCTGTATACAAATCTTACTTATATACCTGTATATGCTGTTGGTATCAATCGTACGTATCTATTCACGACAATAGATAACGGATTACCGATTCAGCTGATACTCGTATGACATTGTAAATAGCTAAGTTAATATGACACTGTAGAAAAAAGCGGCCAAGTGCGAGTTGAACTCGCGTGAAGAGGGTTCCGTACAATGCCAATTCTTATATGTTTTCCTGTGAAGTTGTTTTACAAGCAATAGTTTCCGAGATCAGGGGGGAGTGGTCAATTTTCGTCTTCTTTCATGAATAAAATCAAAACTTTTTATTTTACAATAAACATAATATATTTGAAATTCTCATAACGAGCCCTTTCATTTGTTATAACACAGTGAGGTTTGCAAAACTATTTTTTTAATTTCCTAATTTGTCCTATGAAAATGACTCTTATTTAAAAAAAAAATATTTACTTTGCACATCTGTGTTGGGTCATAAGATTTCACCATCGTACCAAATTTCACCTGATTTGGTCCAGTAGATTCGGAGCATATGTATCATGATATCGTGGTGATAAGTAAAGTTTTAAGACGATAAATAATATGTGAAACAAACAAATATTAACAAATCCTACAAGAGTTCCGTTTATATGAGCGGGTTGAATCTTAGACCTTAGGACGACTTTACTTTTATTTTTGTATGGGTTGTCTGCATTATTATTATTATTTTTTTTAAATCATTTATTCAATATAACACAAAAAACACTCATACAAACATTTACCGAACTGCGGAAACCTCGCAGGGTTAGTTTTATTTCCATGCGCCCCGGCTTCGCGCCCGTGGGAATTTCAGGATAAAAAGTACGCAGTGTGTTATTCCTGGTATTTTTATACACATGTACACAAAATTTTATCAAAATCCGTCAATTAGATTTTGCGTAACTGCATAGGTAACAAACTAAATTAGTGAGATTCTTTGTTATTGATGATGTGATAGATATTGTAAGTCTCTCTCTCTCTCTCTTTAGTCGTATTTCCTCATGACTGAGGGTCGTTGTCATTATATGGAATTAAACACACACAACGACTCTCTTGGCAATTTTAACTAGCTGATAATCATCAACCAGAGTGCAGGTTTCCTCACAATGTTTTCCTTTGTTATGTACCAACTTTGTGTTATATCTTTCATTCTTTAATATGTGACGCGCTACTTCTGTAAACCCCTTATTTGTGACGGCATTTGATAATGTGTTATCATTTTAATTGCCTTTTTACATTGTTCAGTAAGTACACTTTTTATATGCCGCTCTTTTAAATAGAAACCTTATTCCTTAAAACTTCTAATGTCTTATGTCTGTCCCCAAAATTGCTTTTTCTAAGTATGTAATGTGAACTTATAAAGGTCGCTAACTTTCCGACGCCGCAATTAAGCTAAACCGGGACAAAGACTTCCTTAATTCAGTATTATTATTAGTATTTCCAGAAAATCTAACGAGATAACAGCATCCTATAATAAGTTCGCAGATTTTTGGCACATGTCATAACATACCATACTTTCTGTAGTGAGCGCACCTCCCACTGACACTCTCCGTATATAATTAGTTTCGTATTTTGAGTTATTGGAATATTAATATTGTTTATACCCTGTAAACCTAGTGCTAAAGTTTACAAGTTTGTTAAATAAAATAACTTAGTGTAAACCAAGCAAGTTTGTTTTAATCGGGATATAACACCTTCACCAAAAGCAAGTGGTGGTCGATGAAAACTAACATGAGTCAGATTGGTATACAAACTCATGTAGCCCGGGCAGGATTCGAACCTGGGATTTTTTCATCACCACCACCACCGTTTCGATATTGTAAGTACCTATATCTTCAGATAATATAGATAGGATTCCTCTGAGGGATTCCTTGATCGTTATGATGTTGCTGATTAATGATGATATACCTATAATATCTGTGATAGATACTGATATACCTTTATCAATCAGGCAAACGAGTAGTAAGTAAACACGTGGTTCATTTTTCAATAATAATAATATTTGATAGGTACTTATTTCTTACAAAACAAAACATACGACTGGTCACGAAAACATATAATATCTATAGAGGATACATAAGTACTATTAAGTCTAATAAGTAGATAGATTTTTACAAAATCAGCAAGAATATAAAGAAAAGTAGTTAGAGCTCTCAAAATTCAATGGAAAGCACAAGAGCTTGCTGCAGTTTCAATAACAAAAAATATAGTGTAATAGGAATGCTTTACGCTAAATAATATACAAGTTTTCTTATGGTATGAACTTTAGAAAACATTTACATTTTTTCGTTATTTATTGCTCATGATTTGCTTCTTCATAATATTGCCCACTTCGCCGTAGAGGACGCCACCGTCCACAGTGACCAGCGCCCCCGTGACCAGTCGGCTTCGCTCGCTCGCCAGGTGCACCACGGTGTGGGCCACGTCGTCACCAGTACAGACCTCCCCCATTGGGACACTAGACTTGGCCTCGTTGAGCCAGTCTTTGTATTCTTTTTCCGTGTAATTAGTCATGCGAGTCACGAATTTACTGACCTGAAATGAGTTCAAAATTACGTTTTTGGTGCAAGCTTTTGAAGGGAAACGAGTAAAACCAGAAAAGCCCTTATTACGACACGTCAAACAAGGCCATAAACGCGATAGCATTGTTCTAATGATCATCTTCCACTTTCATCTTCAGATCAGCACCATATTGTCCTAGTGTTGTATGGAAAACTAATTTATAAGCAATCCGAAATTTCAGTCCAAAGCGAATAACAGAGGGATGCTTATACAGGGTTACTGGTAATTAGATGCGAATCTCTTAGGGAGTTGTAGGTAGTGTTATTTGAATTGATTTAAACCTATAATGGATTATCCAAAAGTTTACCGTTTTCGAGATATTTCATATTTTAATGTTTTTTTTAAGAAAAAAGTATTCGTCAGAATCAGTTTATTTTTACAGTTTATAAAGGGTAATAATGGAGCACTTATTATCAATCATAACATCATAGAAATTCTTAACCAGTTCGGAACAGGAATACAAAACATAACGAAAATGTGCGTTTTTTGCAACAAATGCCATTTTAAAAGCAAATTTTCTTAAAATAGTCACTAGTGTTTAATTGTGCAGATTATTAGAAAAACATCTACATTTTATACAACCCCCTGAGAGATTCGCATCTAATTACCAGTCCCCCTGTATGTGTCAATCCACGGGAAAAGATACCTTATTGTTGTAGTCTATGACATTGTCTATGTTTAAGATTCTTGATGTAGCAACACTGTCTGTATTCATTGTTGGATTGGTCTTCCTGTAATGGCTTCCGTAATAAAGTTGTCCTAATATAAAATTATTTTGATAATGCTTCATCACCAAACCGAACCCATAACACTTAATTCGTATGATTTGTTTTTCGGAACGACTTGCGCCAATGACCATAAGGTAGGTAGGTACCTTTTCCCGTGGATTGACACCACATATGTCGAAAAATGTAACTAAAACCTTGATAAAAATCACCTTTTAAATACTGTACAGGTTATATACATAGGTTTTAAACTAATTTGAAGGTGGGAGGAATTAAAATAAAGGTTACCGTGATCCCAGGCAGGACACCGTTGACTCTGACACCAGATGGCGCCAGCTCCAGCGCGATCAGTCGAGTGAAGTGGTCCAGAGCAGCCTGGAATGTAAGTCATAAGAAACCTTTATTACGTTTTTAGTTTATTGCGAATTATGCGATTGCATGTATGCCGTAATTATTGTGCAATTCCTACCTCCCATACTAGATGAGCGCGAATCGTTATCGGATGATACTTAAATATTTCCTACTGGTTGTCAAAGTGCGTTTTTAAGACGAGAAGATTCCAATTCGAATAAATGATGTGTGTAATAAGTTATTATTCCTAATAATATCGCAATAAAGATATTTGAGTTTGAGTTTAATACCTAACTCCGTCATTTAATCATTTTGTAAACCATTTTTGAAATTGTTTTCTTTTCTGTTCGATTGAATATTTGCATTTAGTTTGTATCAAAAAAAAAGAAAATCTTTTATTTATTGAATATTGAATAAATTATAAAGACGTAATGTGATAATATCGAAGAAATTATTTTTCAATCTATCCGCTACCCTAAAAAGTATCCCAACCTAACTAACCTTCGTCATGCTATAAGGCAAGGAGCCCACAGAGACTTTAGTCCCAGAAACGCTAGAGATGTTAACGATGTTCCCTTTAGTCTTGATCAGCTCTGACACCAGTAGCCTGGTGAGGTTGTAGACCCCTCGTACGTTGAGGTTAAACACGCGATCGTAGGTTGCCATGTCTGTCGCTTGGATGGTGGTACGCGCGCCCACTCCCGCGTTGTTGATGAGGATGTCCAACCTCCAAACAATAAAAAAATTAAGTATTACCAAATACTAGGTATCGAGTTATAGTATTGGGTATGACATACCTACCTAATTGTAAGAAACAAACAGCTACAGAAGTAGAAGCATTTATCTTATTTTAGTTCAACTACATGCTAATATGCTAACGTAATACGTCAAGAATACTGGATAAATAAGTATAGAAAAGCGACACAGAGTGGATGCGCCAGTATGCCGTTTGTGAAAAACAAATTAATGGACTGTATGTATATATGATGCTATATGTCCTCTGAACCTGACAATTGCGAGCTGCCTTGGGCAAAGGACGATACGAGATGGAAGGCAGCCGCGGAAAGGATGAATGATGATGATGAAAGACGAGGAATGCACCAACCTTCTTAGGAAATCCGGTGGACACGTGGGCTCGTAGGTTATGTTAGCCGGCGACTCGTTTTGCAGGCACCACACTACGATAAATTCTTTCACCACTTAAATGTTCACAAGGGTTCACGATTGTTCCTTCACTACACAAGGGCTCAAAGAGAAATTAGCTTGATTCTATCAATATTTTAACGGCACACGGCGTTTTGTCTCACTCGAATGCAGCAAGGTTGTGCGTGAGGGAATGGGACAACAAATAGGATTTTGGTAGGATTATTCAAAAGACATACTCGCAATGGTAGTAACAAAAGTGGCGGCAAATTTAAAAACAATACTGGCGTTTCCATTCCCCCCGGCTTGAAGGGTTCTCTTCAAACAAATTAAACAAACGAAACAAATTTGAATGTTAAATGAAGATAACGTGAAACGAAATTAGGCTAGCAAAACTAAACAAATACTAAGCTAAATTACAACTAGGTATTAAGGTTCTAACACGAGTATCCTATTGCGGGTTAGGCAAAGGACAGAGACGAATTTTAAAACAAGGTACACATTGGTGCACTCTACTACGAATCAAGTTGCGAGCAGAAAGTATCCAAAATTTCTGTCGCAAAATGGACATCAACAAGTCTGGACCAGCATGACAATTAATCTTGTGATGATAGTCTACCAAAAGATTCAATATATGTCCCTTTCGTGGGAGAACGATTGGGTGTTTTTGGGCGAACAACAAATTAGACTGACTCAACCGACCACCGACTCGAATAATTCCATCTTCTATAAACGGTTTTAACCGCTGAAAAGCGCGACTACAGGGTCGGATTGGAGATTTTCAAACTCCACAGCGAAAGAGGAACGTTGAAGTTCCCGTAAAACTATCGATTCGGCGTGGTCAAGATCAGCGGCGGAAATATGTTTACGCTGGGGCAACAATTTCATGAAGCGATAAATATAAACGACACAGCGTAACAGCTTCGACCAAGAAGACAGTCGATCAGCTAACAACAAAATTGAGGAATTTTCAGGCGATGCTGAAATAACTAACGAGTGTTTCTTCTCCTCGGGAGGTTCTATAGATGCAAAACTTCTGAAAAATTCCGAATAATACCGGAATACTTCTGGGAAAGTTTCTTTACATCAGAATTATTCAAATTAAATATACCTAAGTTTCCTTATAAAATTTTGCTGAAAAGTCATGTTTTTTATCGACTGACCGACGTGAGCGTCGATCGTCGACGCGCGCCGGCCGCCGGACGCAGCAGCCGTGCTAGCACCGCGCCCGCCTGCGCTCGACTGCCGACTGCCGTGCCGCAGCCGCTTGTCATGCTCACGAGTCACGAGTCTAGACATCTCGCTCGGCGCGCAGGCGATGTCGGTGCGGGGGTAAGTGGAGAGAGGTGCTCCCCGGAGAAGTTTTCGCCCGCTCGAGAAAGATTCACCCCCGCATCGGAAAGATTCGACTGAATGTTTCCGAATATTTCGCCGTAATAATTCAATACGAGTAAACGTTTATAATATATTGTTGTGCTGTTGTGATGTGAGTTAATAATTGTTCAGTGGCACATACGTAAGTAAAATATAACTTTTTTATTTTATTATTCTAAAATGGGATTGATTATACTTATGTTGTTATTTTTATAAATAGATAGATAGATAGATAGATAGAGATGTTAGCCTGCGATTAACAGGATATTTATTCTTTTGTTTTATGTAGGTATGAAGTACCTACTTATTGAGAAATCGAATGTTATTTTAATAAATATCAGGTGTATTAAAATAGGCCTGTCATATTTGTGCGCCAACAGCACGGCGCCCGACCCCCGCACCCCGCAACCACTCGCGCTCGCGCTGCCAATACTACTACGGGTGGTCAATATAACGTACCGTAAACTGCTGCAACTTATCCAACTACACACAAATTTGCCTATTTCATTTGAATTACGATATATCGCATTCGCTTGCTTTATTCTCGTTTTCTACCATTCTGTAGTAACTATTCATTATTTGGGCAACATATTTTTTATAATTGTAACTCCATTAGTACTCTGTCAGTTGTGCGACAAAGATCGGTGGGTGAGGCAGCATTTTTTTTGCGCTCCAAAACTTTTGAATTTTAACTATTAAAAAGCTGTGTTTTCGCACAGGATTAACTGCCTTAGGTAGGATAATATTGTTTTCTTCTAGTATTACCTGTTTTTTTACGCAAAAGATTGTTTTTTATCAAAAAAAACTTAGAAGGCAATCATGTGTAGTGTTTTGAAAACTTGAGTGACATAACTATGCCTGGGTCTAGGGTTGTCAAATTTTGTTAACTAGCTATTACTCGCAGCTTCACTCGTGTGAATCTCGCTTACATTATGCTTAAAAAAATATTTTAGAATTTGTTTCCTCTAGTTATATTAGAAGTGCTCGTTGTAAATTTGTAAAACAATATTCAAATATTTTTTGTAGAAATAATTGTAAAAGAGATTCAACACTTTGTATACTTTTCTTTTATACTACAATCAAAAATTAAGTTTTATAATAATTGTTGATTAAAATAATGAGACATTATTACCAAGAAGCATTAAAATTGTATTTTTTAATGAAAGTAGCCACCTGGTTTTTTTCTTTTATAAAAAAGTATTAATAATAATCTGTATTCTTTTGGACAACCCTATAGTCAACGACATTTTTGTATGGAAAGTCTGTAGAACCTGCTACAACTTAGCCTAGTAGCTGTAATAAAAAAAATATACAGTATATTGCACTGATTAAATTGGCAGGGACAAGTAGGCTGTCTCATGCACATGAAAAAAAATTAACGGAAACGATACGTACAATAAGTATCGAATTATCCTTCTAGGCAAACTTGTGTCTTTTACATACAACTTTGCCTACGACTTTAAGGCCTTGTAATTCAGAAAATTGGTGGAAATTAATAAGATTTGGGGTCTTAATAGTAAGCCAATATGCTTGTCTTCCATTTAAAAACAGTTGAGAGTCAAAATTGTGAATAGGTTCCGAGAAAATCGCAAAAAACGTCAAATTCCGTGCAAAGTTGCAGCAGTTTACGGTATAACCATAGAATATTATTTATTAAATAATAGTACTTACTTACGTAGTATAACTGAAAAAATAGCACGCTATTTCTTTGTAACGGATAGCACGAGCTATAAATCTATGCATATATAACAACATTCTGTGAAATCTTTAGAGCCGTTTCCGAGATCATAGAAATAAATTTATATACCTACAAATAAATATTGTTATTAAGGGAGGCCCGTGCCCCAGCAGTGGGGACATAAATGGGCTGAAGATGATGATGATGACAAATAAATATACAAGATTAGCTTTTTAAAGGTATAAGATAAATAAAATTCACGACTTTAAGCCCTAATAGGTAGTTAGAAAGATTTTCCTCGTTATTTTTGCCAGTTGAAATATTCCCAAAGTTTCGGAATATTTCGGAAAACTTCCGAAATATTCGACGGGAATGATTCGAAATTTTTCCCGCCAGCATCTATAGAGGTTCAGAAACAGATGAGGGGTTAAAACGACTAACAGGCCACTCATCAGGTGGAGCCTGGATCCAATACGGTCCATGATACCATAATGGATGGTTAAGTATTTGGGCGGGCGTGAGTCCGCGCGAAAGATAATCAGCGGGATTGTCTGTTCCAGCGATATGATAGAGACTTTCAACTGAAAGGTCAGATTGAATTTTGCTGACTCTATTTGCGACAAATGTGTCCCAACGATGGGGAGAAGAGTGAGCCCAGCAAAGGGCAACCGTCGAATCCGAAAAGGCAAAAAAAATATGGATTGTAGTACGTGCTTTACAAGCTTTAACAATCGCATTAACAAGCTGTGCTAATACTAGTAAAGCGCAAAGTTCGAGCCGAGCGAGAGAGACAACCTTACAAGGGGAGGCCTTAGACTTGGCACTGATTAGGCTCACCGAAACGTTGTTACCATTTTGAACATGAAAATCCACACACTATCCACTTTAATACCAACATGACGAGGGATTTTTATTTGATCTAGTAAATGAAGCTCTTCTCTAAATTGAGACCACAGACGAACAATATCGTCGGGTGGAGACTCATCCCAATCGCAATTTGACAACCAAAGTTCTTTTATAAGCAGTTTTGCGTATAAAACGACAGGCGCGACAAAATCCATAATGTCCCATATGCGTGCTACACACGATAGTATAGTACGTTTGGTACAATGTGGGGAGGTAGGGCATACCTTAAGACCGAAACAAGCGCGATTAAATTCATAAACCTTAAGAGGTTCGTGTGGGGAAAAACGATAAATAATGCGTTGGAATCTCCGATCGCATTCACGGATGCCGATACAAAGAAACATTTGACGAATGTCGGCTGAAAGCGCGACAGAAAATAAACGAAATCGCACTATAATATCGAACAAGTGTTGGATAACCGGTAACATTGTAAATAAAAGTATTAGGCGTGTTTTAAATGCTTTGCTTAAAAGTACAATATTCCCTTACTTCTCCGTATAGGAGAAACAAAACCAATATATCTAAATGATTGTTCAAGCAGAGATTAGTTATAAATTCGTAATAGGGTAAGGCCGAGAATTTTCCCACTTTTCGAAAGTAAAAATTGTCCCATTTTTTGACAGCATATAAAAAAAAAACTAACCAGTAATATTCAATTGATGAACTCTTATTGTGTTTCTTGCGACTCTAAATTATATATTTTTATATCAAAGTTGAAATACCCCTTAAAGTTTAATAACTACAGTGAGTTCGATTCGTCCATTACCCCAAATTTTACAAAAAAACTTGCTGTCTTTTTCATGCATCCAAATATTTGGAACTACAAATTTGTATTTTTTTCTATTGAATGACAAATTCACAAGAATTGACTGAAATAAACTTAAACTTAGCAATTTATTAGTAGTTTCGTTCTTTTTGAATAAATAGATTTCATGACTTTATCGCAATTTAAATGTTTGTCCCCGTATTTTCGCTTCTACGTTACAATTTTGTATGTTACCACAATTTCCCCTATAAACAATGTTAATCTTTTGTGGTACTATTTTGTATTGACACTGGTAACACTAAGTATCTATGCGAATAATTAAAAAAAAAAAAGACGCCATTTTGTGGTCTGTGAAGTCAAATATGTGCACTGCATGTGTTGTGGTCGGAGTTTTTTTAAAGTGAATTTGGACGATTTCAATGGTAAATAACAGCTTTTATTACACTTGTTCCAAATAAAATTATGTATAAGTGGAGAAGCAATGCGTGGCGTGTGTTTTTGTTTTAAATTAAGCTCGAATTATCAATTTATGGTAAATATTAACCTAAAAAATCTCGCTTCTATGTTACTTTTATGTTACTTCTATGTTACCGGTAACGTTCATTGTATGTTACGTAACGTAGAAGTGTTGTAAAGGTTTGTTCATATCATTATATTGTGCTATTTATAGCTTTTTTGGAAACACTTTAAATTCAACTTGTATAATACTAATTTCATTTCGTACTTAGTTAGGCACTTAATCTAAATAAAAGACATAATTTGACAAAAGATTTGGTTTTATATTTTCTTGTTATCCATGCATATCATAAGGCATAAAGTATTACATCATAAAGGACTGCAGTATGAAATCGGCCTTACATACTTTACTCGTTACTTTCGTGTTACTTCTACGTTACTGTAACATAGAAGTATCTACGTTACTCAATGTTACTAAGTGGGAAAATTCTCGGCCTTACCCAATAATTATTTGGAAGTTCTAAATACTTATATTTAATTAAATAATAACGCATAGGTACTTACATTAACAACGTATATTTTCCATAACATCACCATAAAAAAAACAAAAGACAGACGGACTGATCGAACTCCTTCCAAAATTGGCGGGAAGATTAACCAGCCAGTGTCAATGTGACAGCGCACAGATAATAAACCTTATGCAATCAGTCCGTAAATTGATGAATACAAATAATAATTCTAATCTACATATTTATATTTAAAAAGGTTTCTAACAGTCGGCCTTCCTGAATATAAGGCGCGTCCTCGGGCCAAAATATTAAGGGAATAGCTTGAAATGATACTTTATTTTTTTGGCTAAATTCATGGAGTCTAGTTTCTAAACAGGAACAAAAGCTATTTAAGAATGTTTATAAACTATAACTATTTACTACCATTAACTCAATATTTTGGTTTAACTGAATTATTGTTTTGAAAATGCCACTACTATTATTTTACATTTCTGTTGGCAATTAGTTTTTACAATTTAACATTTGCCTTGGT
Organism: Ephestia elutella; assembly: GCA_018467065.1. NCBI lineage: Eukaryota > Metazoa > Arthropoda > Insecta > Lepidoptera > Pyralidae > Ephestia > Ephestia elutella. Next base: position 18,138,655 of record CM031575.1, on the reverse strand, counting down.
GATAATCTATATTTACATTTTTATGATAATCAGCTCCAATACTTTTACATTAATTCAAAACAGTTTTATATTTATATCGGTAATACGCTCCAAATTTTACATTTATACACAATAAGTTGTTACAATAATATACATTCAATCTGGTAAAAAATATTTACCATTTATATTGGAAATTACCTAGCTCTAAAAGTTTTACATTCATTCTGGTGTAAATTTTTTTTTTTTTTTTTATTTATTCAAACAACAACAGCCATTCTTAAATATTTTACAAATTAACTTAATTTCGACTAGACATTTCCGGCCAAAAAGTTGTTCACAGAAAAAACCATATAACACGCCTTAAATTAAAATTACAGGTATAGGTACAATACAATTAATTACTCTTATTGTTATATAGTAAATAGCGGTAGTGTAAGTAAATATATATGTGTAAATACATAATTAATATCATAAATATATGTGTGTAGAAATATAATCAAAAATTAATAAAATACATGTTCCAATGTTCCAAAGCAACAATAGAAATAGAAACACACTTACGCACTAAATTATTGTACAGTCAACTGCAAATCAAGCCACCCTGCGTGTTTATATTAGAATGATTTTGAGTAGGTTGATGTGCTGCTGACTGGACTGAAATTAAAGACTATTATTATAAAAAAGATATCTAAAATTACATACGTACATACTATTTTTGCGATAAAATGGATCTGATCACATTTAAAAAGCTGCCTTTGCCTCCAACAAAGGGGTCAGATTCCCTGAAATATAAGTTATATTGGTCCAGTAATCGTGTCATGTAAAGATGGGCGCTTGGATAAATTTCGGGAAGGTAAAAATGGGAAAGAATGGGTAGAATGGGTAAAAATTAATTTATACCCATTTATACCCGATATTTTTTATTTATACCGGGAAGAAATTAAAATGAAAGTAAATTATCCTTATTTTCTTTAATACTGATAAAATAATAATTAAAGTGTAAATATTAGGTGTGTTTTGATTATAAGGAAGATAAATAACTAGTTGTTTTCGGTTCAAATAATAAAAAAACAAAAACAACATATTTAAAATCATAGTATTCAAATAATATTTTGAAAATAATGATGCATATTTAGTATGTGGCTGTTTAAAGTAGAATTAACAAAAAAATCAAAACATCTTCAATTGTATTATAGACTAACTTTTGCCCGCGGCTTCGCCCGCGTGAATTTCCCACGGGATCAGTGCTTTTTCCCGGGATGAAAAGTATCCTATGTCCTTCTCAGTACTTCTAACTATGTGTATGTGAAATAGGAAGATTTTTTGAGTAGATAAAGCGTGAAGAGGTAACAAACAAACTCACTTTCACATTTATAATATTAGTTAGGATTTGGAGGTAACTTCGCAATATTTTTCTATCGAGAAAATTTTATGCAAGCGTGTTTTTGAGAGAGTTAGTAATTAAGTTGGCTGACATTCGTGTACGGCGGGCCTTACGATTCGATGATCGCCTAGCCTTTCAATAGAATTCCGGCATTTGGCAAACTTGTTCGTCGCCCCGGCATAACATTTAGGGATGATTCTCATTAGAGCGGGCCGTGCCCGGAGCGGGGCGGGGACAGGCCGGGGCCTGTCCGTGCTGCACTGTTCATATTACACCGAATGTATGGGGCGGGACGCGAGCGTGCAACAACCGTGGTGCAAACGAGCGTCGAGCGGGCCCGGACGGGACACTGTTAATGCACTGTGTAATATAAATTGATTCATACAAAATGTATGTAACAGATTAAATCCGTGCCCCGTCCGGGCCACGTCCACGGCCCGCCCCGGGCACAGCTCGCTCTAATGAGAATCATCCCTTATTGTCTAAAACCAGTTGGCTGCGAATGAGTCAGAATAAAGATACCTATAATAATAATAATAATAAAAAAAAAAATGCTAGAAATACATCCACTAACTTTTATACTTATGCAAAAAGCTGTTATATTAAATACTTGCCGTACTGTTCGTAAATTTCTTTCTTCAGATTCATAAAATTCTTACTTTTTCTTCTACACTGCTTACGTTTGGCCACAAGCCCGCGTAAACAGTTAAAAATCCCCAAAACCGTTTTTGGGAGATATAAAAACCAATAAATATAAATAATAATAATAAATTAATAGGAAAATCTTTAATAAAAGCTATTAACACGTATGCTATCCCAATACTGACGTATTCTTTTGGAATTATAAAATGGACGAAAACAGATATTAATAACCTAGAAATTAAAACCCGTACTATTCTTACAAAATATAACCATCTTCACCCAAAATCTGCTATCGAAAGAATGATGTTAAATAGAAGTAAAGGCGGTAGAGGATTAATCGACATTACAAACTTATGGCAAAAGCAAATCAGTTCCCTTCAATCTTTCTTCTTCTCCAAAGTCAACTCCAGCAATATACATCAAGCTGTAACTGAAAATGACAACAAACATACACCACTCAACCTATTAAATACTACAATAGACAGCCTGACTACTTTGAACTCCGACCATGAAAAACAAAAAATAGACCGATGGAAATCAAAAGTCCTTCATGGTAGACACCCCCACGATCTTGATCAACCCCTTATTGACCTGGAATCATCCAATAAATGGCTGACACATAGTAATCTCTACCCAGAAACTGAAGGTTTTATAATAGCTATTCAAGACCAAGTAATAAATACCAAAAATTACAGGAAACATATCATAAGAGACCCTTCTATTACAGATGATAGATGTCGTAAATGTCGCACACACCCGGAAACCATCCAACACATAACAGGAGCATGCCCGAACTTAACACAGACTGACTACACTCACAGACATAATCAAATTGTAAATATAATACATCTAAAACTTGCCGTCAAACATAAACTTATTCCAGAAAAACCTATACCTTATTATAAATATACACCCGAACCAGTCCTAGAAAATAATGAATATAAATTATACTATGATCGTGCCATATTAACAGATAAAACTATTCACTACAACAGACCTGATTTAGTTTTACAAGATAAATTAAATAAAATAACATACATAATAGATATAGCAGTTCCGAATACACATAACATTTCAAAAACCATAACTGAAAAAATAAATAAATACACAGATCTAAAAGATGAAATAACAAGGATATGGAGATTAAATAAAGTATATATAGTGCCAATAGTATTATCATCAACCGGAGTCATTCCTAAACACTTCCATCACAGTTTAAGGCTGTTAGATCTTGCACCAAATATTTATATTAACATGCAAAAAGCAGCAATTTTGAACACATGCAGAATTGTAAGGAAATTTATGCAGGGTGACGAAGCTTCACTTATTTAAAATAGCAATATATTCTTATACTACTTCACTTGGTTTATGCCCGTGATAGTAGTATCCCTACACCAGCTGCAAAGCTGAGAGAAAAGTATAAAGACAAAAATAATAATAAAGGCGTCGGGATGTGACGACCCCATCGCCCGCTGGATCTCCAGTGCAATCAGTCAACGCAGGGGCTGCTTGTGGCGAGCTGTTGGTGAGCGGCGTCACCACGGACCCGATCTCCAGGGGGACCACACACACCCGCACCTACACACACACACATACACACAGTGACACACCCCCCGCCTCTGGCTTGCCTTAGCCGGCCGGCTCAGAGTGGAGTAGCAAGAGCAGAACACTCGCTCCAGGGTGGAAGTGTATTGCACGTAATGGCGTAATAACGGGGAAACCCGCTCTCGGGGGTGAGCCCCGTGAAGGTGAAACCGGAGCCGCACCTCTCGACACCCTTAGCTGCTGACATTGTGTTGCGCCCTGGCCGCCAACTGGTGGCTTAATTAGGGAGGCCCACAGGCTGTACAGCCAAAGAGCAGCAAGTCACCATCTGCCTAAATTAAATTGTTGTGAGAGATTTAAAGGTAGATGTCCGTATCTCAGTCTATAACCCAGCAATCCGGTCCACTAGCATCCCACCCACATAACCCAAACCTTGTTAATCCCTACCTGGCAATAGTTCGGCAGCTGTGGAGGACTGTCCGTTAGTATATCCCTATGGTACACTAAGGGACAGATCTCCGCAGATGCAGCCATCTTACTTTTTGATTAAAAAGGTACAAAAAGGCCTCTTCATGTTGGCTTTGGCCCCATGAACGCCTCAAAGGACCGGGTCCCAATGGACCCGTGGCTCTGAAAAGCGTACCAACATAATAAATAATAATAAGTCATTTATTTCAGGCACAATTATAAATTATAAAATAAAATACAACAAGACCCATATCTTACACAAACATAAATGTCTAAATAAACACTAAAATAAATAAATTAAATTATAATTTATGAAATAGTAACAAGTACTTATTTACTATTTCCGTCGCGGTGCACGGAAAGCCAATATTTTAAAATAGGGCTGCTCAGATACTCGGACAGTGTTTGAAGTATCTCGTTGTCAGAGTTACGAATTCGAGAACGCTGCGACTCGCGACCTAATTATTGCGAAATAGTCAGGAACCCCGGCCGCGGCGAACATGCCCGACGCGCTGCAATAGCGAGGCAACCTCATCAGGATGCGGAATGCATTATTATACTGCACCCTGATAGCGCTACGCTTTTGCTTGGTGCAATTGACCCATAGTTGACTCGTGTAGAAGCATTGGCAATATGCTCTAAACAGAGTCAACTTCACCCGGTTTGAACACCGCGCGAATCTGCGCGCGATCATGTTGCACCGCACGGCCAGGGCCCTGCGCTCGCGCTCCACGTCCGCGTCATCACGGAGATTCTCTGACACTATGTGACCCAAGTACCTGAACTGCCCTACTCTCTCTACTGAAGCTCCATTCAGATAAACTGGCGGTACCTTTTCCGGGCCTTTTCCTTCCGCAAAAACCATGAATTGGGTCTTTGCCACGTTATATTTGAGACCATGTCTCAAAGCATACCGTTCACAAATCCCCAATAACATTCTAAGACCACTGATGGAGGGGCTGAGGAGCACCATATCATCAGCGTAACTGATATTGTTTACACATAAAGAGCCAATATGACATCCGATTTTGCTACTCCTCAGCTCCTTAATCAGTTGGTTCACATACAGACTGAAGAGGTCCGGAGAGGTTAGCCCTCCCTGACGAACACCGCACTCTAACCTATAATCGTTAGACGCGCTGTCGCCCCATCTCACATAATTAGTTTGGTTTTCGTACCAGTATCTCAACAGATTAGCTGTAACTTTAGGTACATTAGACTCGCCTAGCTTTTGCCATAATAAATCATAATTCACCAGGTCAAAAGCGCTGCTGAGGTCCAAGAAACATGCATATACCGAAGTGTCTCTTGTAGTGTAGTAACTAATTGTACTTTTTAAACTAAAAATTGCTGAATCTGTTGAGAGCCCGGGACGAAACCCAAACTGTGCATCGTCTATTGTTATGCCTTGCTTCAGTGAGGGAGACAGAACGTTTTCCAATATTTTACCCACAATCGTTCCCAAAGAAATCGGTCTATAATTTTTCATATTGGAAAGATCGGCTGTCCTGCTCTTTGGTACTGGAACCACCACAGTCCTCATAAGGTTCGGAGGTAGGTATGCAGAATTAATACAGAAGTTAAAAAACTCAGCTAATATATAATACACACTGTCGCCGGCGTAGGCAATGTGCTCTACGCTCAGTCCGTCAAATCCTACCGCCTTGCCGCGCTTCATAGACTTCACTATTTTCTGAATGTCATCTGGTGAAACTAAATAGACATCGCTATCATCAGGAAGAATACTTTGCGTGCGCCCACCACTCACGCCGTTGACAGGCAATGGGTTCAATTTAAATTTTTTTGCAAATAATTCGGCTATCTGTTTGGGATCATGTACCCCTTCAACATTCGCAGCTAAATTATATATCTTGTCAGGTCTTTTTGTAACCAAAACGTAAATTGTACACTTTATAAGTACTTTTTTTGCACATAAAAAAATAAATATGTGCATAAACACTTTATTTCATAATAAATCTTAACGATATATTATAAAATATCGTAATTACAAACATTTTACTTGATTTTAATTTTTACCCGGTATGAATTAAAAATTCCTGGGAAAAAATGGGTATAAATGGATAAATTTCCGAGTCTCGGAAATTTATCGGGTAAATGCCCATCTCTATCATGACAGCGTTCCCACCATAATTAGTGGAATGTGATGGGGCCGCAAACAGAGGGGTATGCCGCGTGCGGCGGGATGGAACCCGAAATCTGAGTTGTTCTAGAAGCTCTGGGCAATCAAGGCGCCCACGAAGCAGATCAAACAGCAAACCCATGTCTAAGACTAGTCGGCGCTCCTCAAGCGTTAGCAATTTAAACTCCTGACAATTATCTTTGTACGTTCCTCTGTCAGCTTTAAATTTATATAACAAATGATTGAGAAACTTCTTTTGAATATTTTCTAATCTATTCTTGTGTATTGCATACATCGGTGACCATATGGGACAGGCATATTCTAGAATACTCCGAACAAATGAGCAGTATAATATTTTAATACTAACAACGGATGTAAATGGTTTACAAGTACGCATTACGAAACCAAGGTTGCGGAAGGCTCTATTTATGATGTTATCTATATGAAAGGAGAACGTCATTTCAGAATCGAGACAAACTCCTAGATCACGAACCGTCTCGACTCTGTCCAACTCTATATTATTAAGTTTATAATTAAACCTTACAGGATTTTTCTTCCGAGTGAAACTAATGCAATGACACTTGGGAATACTAACTGTAATATTATTAGTCGCGTAGTAAGACATAAGGTTATTAAGATCCTGCTGAATCAACATGCAATCAGAGACAGCATCCACGCGCATGTAGATTTTCTTATCGTCTGCATATAAGAGATGGTTAGCATTATTAATACATTTATGAATATCGTAGATATAAGCATTATAAAACAACGGGCCAAGATGCGAGCCTTGAGGAACGCCTGAAGGCACAGAAATAAAGTCAGATCTGTACCCACCCAATACGACGGCTTGGGAACGATTAGTAAGATACGACGTAATCCATCTCAAAAGGTCTCCGTGAATTCCCAGTGACTCAAGTTTATGTAACAGGATGATGTGATCAACACGATCAAAGGCTTTTTCAAAGTCCGTGTAGATCACATCAACCTGTCCACCATTCTCCATCTGCACTAAAACATAATTAGTAAATAGTGCTAGATTAGAAACGGTAGAACGGTTCCTTAAAAAACCATGCTGTGAGGCAGGAATTCCTTTTGTAACCACGGAATAAATTTGTTCGTAAACTATTTTTTCAAATAGCTTAGCAATAGCATTCAGAATTGAAACTTGTCGATAATTAGAAATTAAATTTTTTGGACCCTTCTTATGTATAGGAATGATATGTGCTGTTTTCCATACGTTAGGAAAAACACATTGAGATAATGATTTAGAAAAAAGCAAAGATATAGGAAGGGCTAAAGTTAAGGCGCATTTAGACAAAAATATGGGAGGAATACCATCGGATCCTGCACCCTTTGACGTATCCAGGTTTTGAAGATGTTCTTGTACGTCAGATGGTGAGACATGTATTTGAGAAATAACGTCATTGCTACTTGAAGTTTCACAAGTCTGAAGACCTGCAGGCATAGCAGAACTTGAACCGGAAGTCTGAGAAAACGCACTTTTAAAGAACTCATTGAATGCGTTGCATATTTTGTCCCTCTGAGAACGTGTCATCGTTATGAGAAAAAACCTTAGGGAGATTTGTACCACCTCTTTTTGATTTTACGTATGTCCAAAAGTGTTTAGGTGAATGGCATATGTACGATTGAGTTCTATTAATATAATTCCTAAAGCATTCATCGTGAACCCTCTTAAATCTATCTCTCAGCAAGGAAAACTCATCGTAGTCACGGGGATTACCATAACGCTTCCATTTCTTATGCAAAGTATTTTTCTGTTTATTGATTTTAATTAACGACCTACTGTACCAAATTGGATAACGAGATTTATTTGAGCGCTTAGAAAGTGGAATATAAAGAGTGCAACATTCCTCCAGTTTATCATAAAATACTTTGACATCGTCCTCCACAGATTCATTTGAAAACAATTCATACCAGTTTATATTGCCAAGAAATTGGTTGATTGCATCGTAATTGCCTTTGTGAAAATTAAATCGTGTCTCACATTTTTCGCTAAATTTAGAACATTTTAAGTCCGAGATATTAATAAGAAGCGAAGGATGATGAGGAACTTCATTCAGCAAAGGGTTCGAAGTGTGAGTGACTTTCAAAGCAAGGTTACTGAAACATAAGTCCAAAATATTTTTCTTCGCGTTGGGAATATGATTGTATTGTTCAAAGCCAAGATATTGAACGGTCTCAAGAAGTAATGTTGCACTATTCTGTTTACATACAGGACCCTGCTGCAAAACTGAGCATTCGCCATCCTCCCAACGGATACAGGGTAAATTAAAATCTCCCGCGAATAAGAAATTACAATCGGGATTACAGTCTACTAATTTGGATATGTTATTAACAATAATGTTCATACGAGCCTCGAACTCGTATTCTTCAGGAGGTGTATACACAACGAATACCAATAAGTCATTTTGTGAAGATATAGTACGCGCTGGGATCCGTACACAGATGGACTCGGCCGTACCGCTCCCAAAGTCGCTCACCAATGTTGCCTCAAGCTCCCTACGGGCACAGATCATAGCTCCCCCCCCCTTTAGATTTACCGCACAGTGTCAGGTTCCTATTGCAGCGAAAGATGTCATATCGCTTATCACACAATTCTGAATCCAATATGTCACTTTGTAACCAAGTTTCCGTGATTAAAATCATATCAAAATTTTGACTCAATATTCCATTATAAATATCCAAGCACTTAGTTCTCAACCCTTGCACATTCTGGTAATATATTAATAACTCATCCGAATCCACTGTTAAATATAAAAATGTTACCCATGTATAGATCTACCATATATATGTATAAAAAGGAATAAATAATATAAATATTGTTTATTCTATAATTACAAATAATAATTTTATAATGGATTAATACCAGTAATGCGCAATAATATAAAATAAACTTAAAAGAACCTGTTTTCTTACATGACATAATAATCAAAACAAAGTGAGAACAAAAGATATTCGTGGTTATTCTATAATTGTACAAAATAACTTTATAATGAAATAATAACAGTAATGCACAATACCTTAGAGGAAACTCATAAGAACATATTTTATTGCATGACATATTTTTCAAAACAAAGTGAGAACAGAAGAGAAACTTAACCGCTTTCTGAGCCACAGGGCAAAATATATTTGATGTTATTACAATATGAGGAAAATGTACAAGTAGACCAATATAGTAATAATTCTCTAATGCAATTAGAACAACAACCTTTGTTGACAAGTGTGTACAAAAAGTCTCATAAAATAACAAAACTAAGTGTGGCTTAGCCATAACATACACTAAGCTTATAATAAATCCAATGCAAAAATAGTAAATTAACAGTCATTTTAGCGATTTCAAAGTCTCTAAATTTTTCACCAAAATAGCATTTGTTTTATCAGTCTTACGTAAGTATATTTGACCTTTACCCATGAATATGCGTAGTTGTTACTTGTTGCATATTTTCGAACTGCCGCAAAAAGCTGCTTAGTCTCCGGAGATAGATGTTCTGAGACATAGATTTGGCAACTTTCTCCCACAATACCTAAATGAAGACTGTTGAGTTTTTTATCCTTATGTTCCTTGTTGAAGCGATGAGTCGCAGAGATGATCTCGTCGCGCATTCTCGGGGAGCTCAATGTAACTACAATGTTACGGGGGCGCTTTGATTTTGTGTCCATTTTTGCGACCCGACGGCACGCCTGGATGTCCCTATCGGAAATAGGGTATTTAACGGTATCACATAAGGTCTTAAAAATTCTAACAACATTCTCCGAGCGGTCCTCCGGAACGGCCTGAAGTTCAATATTCCGGTCACGTGATATTTTTTCAAAAGTGGTCAAACGACTACGAAGGGCTCCCAACTCGTCCTTGAGCTGTACTTGTTCAGTTTGAAGGGAATTTATAATAAGATCCTTTTCTTCCATTTTTTTATTTAAATCTTTGACTTCCTCCATAATGTAGTCAGTAGTTTTCGTAACTTCCTCTTTCAATCCGTTAAATAATTTATTCATCTCTGTTGTAATTAACCCATTTACTTCTTCAATTATTATTTTACGGAAGTTGCTCATGACAATAGAAGTGGGAGCCAACTTTTGATCAAGAAGTGCACTAATTTCTTCAATAGTTAGTTGAGCTTTTGGAAATGGCCCGGTCACATTAGGCGAAAGCATAGCAGGTGAGTTGTTGCCCCTTTTCCTATGTGAGACATTGCTGCAAGAGGGACATTTCAAAGTAGATAGAAGGGCGGGGTCAATATCGCTTATATTATCATAAGACCCAAAATTCAGACATTTTAAGCAGTAACGCGATTCACAAATATTACATTTCAATAAGTTGTTATCAACCAACTCGCGTTTGCACCCCATACAATGCATAATGAACCTCTCAGAGACAAAACCGGCCGCTCAGGTAATGTGTATCTTCTGTAACAGCTGATCTATGGTCACTCGCTGGGCAAGTGACGTTGCAAATCTAGCGATAAGCCGCTCAGACCGATCCGCACGCTATTATGACCCGAACGCACCGCACACAACCGTGAAAGTCGCTTGCTCTCACGCGATGGTACCGCAAACGATTCGCGTGGCAGAATGGAATACAACAATATAACTTGATTGTTTTGGTTGAATATACACTTATTCCGCTATAAACACAACAACAACTTTGATCTATCACTTATATGACACTATACTGCAACTCTCAGCGACTAATGAACGGTTTGAACAATTTATTTTGTTTACTATTTGAAGAGCTCACTAAAAGACGCAGTTAAATCTTGGCGTCAAAGACTAACATGAAATATTAATAATATGTATTAAAATTATATAATAATAAACTATTTAATAATATGTATTAAAATTAACTTCAAAAGTTGTACAGTCATCTTTATCAGAAATTTAACTTTATAATAAGTAAAAATACTTTATTGCATCAAAATATGTAGGATTATAATTGTAACATTGTGATTTAATATATGGATAATGCGCACAATAATAGGCGGCCTTATCACAAGTGCAATTTTTATATTGGTATTAAACTTTATCTCAAATACCAATGGCCTAATGCTTCGGTTTGTCTTAGTTAACATTGGCAATTTTTATTGAATACCATTATACACTGTAAAAGGATTACATTTATTTTGCAATAATATCAGCATCAAATATTATACTTTAATTTTATTTGATGCAAATATAATTTTATACTTTATAAATTCATTTTGGTATTAATCATTAAATATTGACATTTTTACCAAAAGGTAGTTTCATTTTCGTAATATCAATTTGAATACACATTTTGAATAAAGATTATTATTAAGTATTTTGAATATCAATGATCCTAAGCTTTAATTTATCTTGTTTACCGTTGACAACAAGCCTTATATCTTGATTACTCTTATTGTTAAAAATTTACATTTACATATCTTTTATAATAATATTGCCACTCAGCTTCAAAGCTATACATTAGTATTATTATTATTATTATTATTTTTTTATATCATTATTATAATTATATTGGTAATAAACTTCAAAAGTTGTGAACTGATTTCAGTAACAAGCATCTTATCTTAAATACTAATGGTCCCAAGTTTCAGTTTATCTTGGATACCATTGGTAACAAACCTCATATCTTGAATAGTCTATACATAGTTTTACATTAAATTTGCAATAATATTGTAATCAGCTTTGAAAATTATGCATTCGGTTTAGTAAATAACATCATTTTGGTAATAAGTAATTTTGCAATAATGTAATCAGCTTTGAAAGTTATGCATTCATTTCAGTAAATAACATCATATTGGTAATAAGTTCCAAGTTATACATTAATGTTGGCAACAAGTCTCGTATCTTAAATACTTATGGTCCCAGCTTCGTATTGGTTACCATTAGCAACAAGCCTCATATCTTGAATACTCTTATATACATTAATTTTGCAACATATCAAATTCTTTTTATATTCATAATTTTACATTAATATTGGCAACAAGCATCGTATCTTGAATACCAATGGTCCCAGCTTCGTATTGGTTACCATTGGCAACAAGCCTAATATCTTGAATACCCTTATACATTAATTTTGGTGACAAGCCTCGTATCTTGAATACCAATGGCCTCCAAGCTTGATATTGGAAACCGTTGGCAACAAGCCTAATATCTTGAACACCTTTAAACACTCATTTTGGCAACAAGCATCGTATCTTGAATACCAATGGTCCCAGCTTCGTATTGGTTACCATTGGCAACAAGCCTAATATCTTGAATACCATTATACATTGTTACTGGCAACAAGCCTAATATCTTAAATACCAATGGCCCCAAGCTTGATATTGGAAACCATTGGCAAAAAGCCTCATATCTTGAATACCAGTATATTATTTTATATCTTAATGACTGAAAGAAAATGATTAGTTATAATTATTATTACTATTGTACATTGTAAATCTGGTTATATTTTACGACCAAGAAATGTCTCATATTCATTTATTCACCCATGTCGACAGATTATTCTAATCGGATTTATTCACCAATGAATTAAACTTTAATGTCAAACACGATATCCACGTTTTGTATAAGTCTAGATTAATAATTTGTGTTTCATAAGGTAATATTAACAATATTGGGTTATAGTCGCACATTCAGTTGTCGACACATGGAAGACTGGAAGACAGTCACATACAAGCCATCAATGTTTAATTTAACTTTATTTAGTTATAGTGATCGTTGATTGTATTCATATTTTTTTATTATTATTGTTTGTAATATAATTGCTTGAAACGAAACGCGGGTGTTTCGCATTGTTGCCGCTACGCGGCCGGGGTTCGCATGGCTCGCCCGGCTTGGGTCGGCAAGCGACCGCCATCTTTAGTACTGGTTTGACAGCGCGCGGGTGAGGTCACGCCGTATGAAATAACTGGTGCTAGGCGCCATTTTGGTCTGAAGCCACGTTTGCTTAACGTGTTAACTATTGTATTGTATTGTTGCTAAGTAATTAATAAGCTCGCGTGTGGTGCGAAGGAAACGTTTTGTGTTTGTGTAAAAACCCTTTATTTTAACCTTTTGCTGTGAGATGTGAAGTGGGACTCGTGACTGCCAGCTCACCCAGGTATCCAGGTATTTGTTCAGGGGATTGAGATCTCATGGGGTAGGTTGGGTGATTTAGGGACCACCTCCTCCTCCGAAGACACTCGAAGTTGGACCAGAAGATTCAGAAGATTCAGTTTGGTAAGTTGAATATTAAGTTTGTAATTGTAGTTATTAAGTTAGGTTTAGTATATAGGGCTCTGTAGCTCCCGTTATAAGCTATGGTGGTAGCAGTCTGCGTATAGGTTAAGTTAGGTTCTAGTCGGACAGACGTGGTGCCGTGTCGAGGTTTTTTTTTTCGGTGCTTATTTTTACCGGTGGTTTTTTCCCGGTAAAGTTTCGGTACCGAATCTTCCCGCCACTTCGTTTGTCCGGATTCTCTGCGCACATTTTCTGGTAGCAGAGCGTAGTTAATCTACCCTCTATTTGTTCGTTTGTCAAAATTAATTGTTTGTAAAAATTATTAGATTGTTCTTAGTTTGTTTATATAAGAATATTTTTAAGCTTTTGCATTTGTTTGCGGTTTGTACCGTGCGTTCCGGGTTTGTGCCATCCTTACCGCGGTTTTGCGTGTTGTTGCTTGATTTTGTTTTTTATTTACCTTTTTTATTTTTTTGTATTTGTTTGTTTGTTTGTGACTTGACGCGATGGCGAAGGTCTCCAATGCTAAGGCGACACTCGCCAACGAACTAAGATGGTTTGTGACGGCCGGAGGACTCCTGTCCCGGAAGGACAGGAAGGGCGCCACACTGCTAAGAGCGGATCACCTCCACTCACGATTGAGTAGCGCGGAAGCGGCCATGACGGTGCTTACCGAAGCCGAACTTGCCCCGGAGGTCTACGCAGGGCACATGGCGGACATGGACCAGATCCTGAATCTCCACGATGATATCGCGGAGGCGGCGGCCGCAATAAGGGCGAGACAGGCTGGCGGACCAGCCCCTCGCACACCTGTTAGACAGGAAGGACCAGCGGTTACTGGTCGGCTCCCCACCCTTCAGCTGTCCCACTTTGGGGGTAGGATGGAGGAGTGGGTAGCATATAAAAATATGTTTTGAGTCCCTGGTCGTAGCACGACAGGATTTGTCGAAGGCCCAGAAGATGGCCTACCTCCTCTCCACTCTTGAGGATGAAGCGCGGTCGCTCATCCAGCACCTCCGGGTGGAGGACGACCAGTATGATACGGCTTGGGAGTTATTGAACTCCCGCTACCAAAACTTACGTTTGTTAGCGGATGCGCACGCCGCACAGTTGATGGCCCTACCCAAGGTGGCCAACAGGGCACAGTTGCGCCTGTAGTTGCTCACGCCCGTTACAGTGGCCTGTAACGCGCTCCGCACACTGGGGCTCCCGGTGGACCAATGGTCCTTTTTGCTGGTGCACATTGTATTGGGCAAATTGCCCAATGACATCCGTTCGCGATTTGAGCGCGAGAATGCGGAGCGGGATAGCACCACCCTACCAACATTCACTGACTTGGTGAAGTTTTTGGAGTTTGAGGCACGGGCTGCGGAGAATTCCATGACGGAATCAGCGCCATCCAGAGCGCCTGAACGCAGGCCCTTGGAACCCTCATGGCGAGGGAAGCCCCAACAGGGACGGCAACCGCCACCGCGTGGAGCTGGTGCGCGGGTTGCACACACGGCAGCGGTCGCGAGGGACGCGGACTGCCTGCAATGTGGCCGGATGGGCCACAGCCTGCTGCAATGCAGAGACTGGCAGAAGCTGCCAGTACAAGATCGGCGCCGCATGGCAAAGCGGCATGAACTTTGCTTTTATTGTTTGGGCAGTCACTATGCACGTGACTGTCCCAGTGCCATACCATGCAGTGCATGCCGTGGGCGGCACCACGCGATGCTCTGCATGAACCGGAACGGGGATGGCCCCCGGATGTTGAGGCAGGGGTCCCCTATGGGCGGGGGCGCTCCTGCGCGAAGCCCTCCACCATCGGACGGAGGACGCGGCTTCGCTCGTCGCACCCCCCCTCGGGAGGGGGGTCGCGTACCTGCGCGGGTCTTGGCGGACCGGGACCACGCGCCTCAAGGTCATGGCCAGTATGTGGCTGGCCAGGCCCCGGATAGGGCCCCCATGGGCGGGGGCCCTAGATCGGACGTGAGAGTGGGGACACCCCCCTCCACGCGGGTTACCACTACCCAACACATGCAGCCGCAGCGGTTTTCTCCGCCGCTGCACGAGTACCCACGGCTGGAGTACCACCCGCCGTACTATAGGTATGGCCGGGCCGCGGGTTATGCCCCCCCTCAGATGGGGATGTGCACTCGCCCGCCATATTATCCGGGTCAGTGGCACGCCCCTGGTTTGTAGAGAGTGGGGAGCCCGTAACTAGCTTGCTCCCTTGCTGGGACAGAGCCGCGGACGGTTCTGCTCCCTACCGCGGTGGTCCGCGTATGGGGTCGTGGGGGGGAAGCCATCAATTTGAGAGCTCTGTTGGACTCAGGGGCTCAAAGCAGTTTGGTTACCACTCGAGTGGCACACCAGTTAGGTTTAGTCGTGGAAGACTCGCCTGTGCCACTTCTTGGAGTTGGTGGCATACAGGTGAAGTGTCTGACGGGCCAGACACTTGTCACCTTTTCTTCGCTGAAGTCCTCCACAATGAGGATCACGACTTCGGCTATGGTAATGGATACCATTGCGGGTTGGCAGCCCTCGACAGACATACCGCCGGGTGTGTTGTCTTTGGTTTCGGGTCTGGATTTGGCCGACCCCTTTGTTTTTCATCCCGGCCTAGTGGACTTGCTCCTGGGCTCGGACGTATTGGGTTGGATTTTGTTGGGTACCCAGAAAGCTCTGGGTTCGTCTTCACTGATGGCAGTGTCTACGATCTTTGGTTTTGCCCTGATGGGCCCGGTGTTTGATAATGGCACTGTGGAGGAGCCACCGGTTGTCGCATCTGCGTCTTTGGCCAAGACCATGCAAAGGTTTTGGGAGGTGGAGGAGCCACCTATGAGTTCCAGGATGGATCCGGAACACGCTGAGTGCGAAGCCTTTTTTCGATCAACCACGGAGAGGTTGCCCTCCGGTCGGTTTGTAACTAGGTTACCATTTGTTGCTACACGTCCTAGCCTAGGGCAAAGTAGGGCGCTTGCGGAGAAACGACTGCTGTCCATGGAGCGACGCATGCAGCGTGACCACGTACTTCGCGATAAATACATTGAATTTATGCGCGAGTACGAGGATTTGGGTCACATGTCTCCGGCTCGAGTTGATTGGAGCTCAACAGAGCATTATTTTTTGCCCCACCACGCGGTGGTGAAGGCCTCAACGGGCAAGTTGCGGACCGTCTTTGATGGGTCCGCACCCACTTCGAACGGGGTTTCGTTGAATCTATGTTTGCATTCAGGTCCCAAATTGCATAGGGACATAATTGACATCATCTTGAACTTTAGAAGACATCAAGTGGTTTTTGGTGCGGACATCCGGATGATGTTCCGCCAGACAGTCATACATCCTGAGGACAGGCGATTCCAGTTGATACTCTGGCGTGAGCGCCCTGAGGATCCTGTGACGGTGTATGAACTCAACACAAACACGTATGGTTTGAAATCTAGTCCCTATATCGCCATCAGATCATTGCTTGAATTGGCAGAGCGGGAACGGATCCGCTTTCCCCGTGGGGCTTCCGTGCTGTCACGTGACTTGTATGTCGATGACGTGTGCACCGGAGCCCAAAGTATTGAGGAGGCCCTCCTACTGAGGGACGAATTGATTGAAATATTGAAAATGGGTGGCTACGAGCTACGTAAGTGGTTGTCCAATGAGCCTAGAGTTCTAGAAGGGATCCCGGAGGATCACCAACAGAACCCTCACCTGTTTGAGGATGTGGATGATCCCAACAGGATAGCGGTGCTGGGCATGCAGTACCAGCCGCTAACCGATATTTTTACATTCCAAGTGGACTTGGAAATACCAAAGGTCTGGACTAAGAGAACGGTGTTGTCAGTAATAGCTCGTATGTTTGATCCAAGCGGTTGGATCAGTCCAGTGATATTCTCTGCGAAGTGTCTTCTTCAGAGACTTTGGACTTTGGGCGTCTCGTGGGACGAGCCGCTGTTTGGTTCTCCATTGGATGACTGGCTCGAGTTGTTTTCATCGATTAAGGAGGTCAATCTGATTGCCTTGCCTCGTCGAATATTGCCCCCCGGGAAATATCGAGCCAGCCTGCATGGCTTTTGTGACGCGTCGGAGCGAGGCTACGCCGCGTCAGTCTATATGCGGACAGTTGACGCCGATGGCCGGGTCAATGTCTCGCTTTTGTTAGGGAAGAGCAAGGTCGCCCCCATCAGGACTAGGCTGACTATTTCCAAGCTTGAGTTGAGTGGAGCTCACCTTCTCTCTAAATTGTTGCATCACGTTGCCTGTGAGCTGGCGGCCACGGTCGAGATACGGGACATCTTCGCCTGGTCTGATAGCCAGGTCGCGCTTGCATGGTTGCGCGCGGCCCCACATACCTTGGAGGTTTTTGTTGGAAACAGGGTTTCCCAAATTCAAAATATTGGGATTGAAATAACATGGAGACATGTGCCGGGAGAGCTTAACCCAGCGGACTGCGCTTCCCGAGGTTGTACGGCACCAGAATTGGTGTCACACCCGCTCTGGTGGGGTCCAGAGTGGCTGATTGGATCAGAAAAAAGGTAACCCTTTAGTGCACAAATAAACAACAGTAAATTAAAGAATCACAGACAAACATTTGATGTGCAAAGGTGCATAATCAGGTACTTAGTACATAATTAAAGCAACAAAGTAAGTACCTAACTATATTCATAAAGTATATTCATAAATTATTTAGGTACTTATTTTATTTAAATAAAACAAGAAACTTCAAAAAATTTTATTTGTTATTTTATTACATAATGTTTGCCATTACTTGAATAAAATATAGTTAAATGCATACCTACACTTACATTACTCACTTACTTAAATGAATTTACTAAGCTTACTGTACTTACTTATATGTAAAAGTATAAGTACATATTTATGTACATTATAGGTATATACGTATGTAAGTATATATTAAAAAAAAAACTAAGCTAGTCGTTTTTCTACATTTTCACTATTTTGTGATGTTTTTCAATACATAACATATTTTCTCCAATCAAACTGCTTGAACAAAATTTTACCACTACAGATAATATTTGTCTAGTAAGTAAAAAGTAAAAAAAAAAATCTTATTTATTTTCTCCAAAACACTTAACATAAATATTAGAGACAATTGAGATAAATTATCGCAGCATGCTGGAGACTGGCGCCTGAAGAAGGCTGGGCCTGTATCACAGTGCACCAGGGCTCTCACATCTGGATGAAGTTATGGTATTAGTACACTTTGTTAAGTTTGGATGTATACAAAATAAGAACAAATGAACTATTCATAGTATGAATTAACAAAGAGAAAAAATAAAAACAAAGTAAACAAAAAATCTTAATAGTAAAGGAGTATTGTGTTACAGCTAAAAAGCAAAATGTGTAAGTTTAGGAAATTAGTAATTTTATCAGTCATATCAAAGGGAGCAGTAGTTTTTCGGTGTCGTCATAGTCAAGAGATTGCAAGAATTGTGAAACTGTTCGTTTACAACAATAGTTAGAGAGAGGTAGGATACGGAGTAAAGGGTGCAGTCTGTTGTATAAGAAGGGACCAATGAAGCAGAAAAAGCGATGAGAGAAGTGTGTAGAAAAGAGGGAAGAAGAAGCGACAGGACGATTTCGTCTATGCAAATCCGGGTTGTAGGGAGTAATGCCATGTTGCTGTAATATTATAGACAAAATGTAAAGTTGCCGTACGGAGAGGACTTCACAATACTGATACAAGTCGAATGTAGGAAATAAGAACGGCTTAAAGGTACAAACTTTTAAAAGTGCTCTTTGAGCTCGCTCGAGTTTTATTAAAACGGTTTTACAAGCGCCACCCCAAGAGTTGACGCAGTAGGTAAGTAACGACTGTCCTAAAGAAAAGTATACCATTTTTACAATATGAGGGTCAGCAACTTGTCTCAGGCGTTTGAATATGTAAATAAGTTTTCGTATTCTGCCTGCCATTAAATTAATGTGCGGCTTAAAATTTAAATTTTTATCAATAATGATTCCTAAATATTTGGTGTATTCAGATGTCGAAAAACGAGGACAAGAGCAAGAGGTTGTGATGGGATGGGGATGAGTATGAGCAATCAATGAAAGGTTAGAGATAATTGTATTTTGGGATTTTAAGTTATAAATCGAGAAGTTTTGTAGTTGGGACTTTTGTATATTTAACGTGAGAAGATTCAAGCGAAGCCAATTAGAAACCAAGTCGAAGCCATACTGCGCATGATGATAAGCTTCATTCCAAGATTTGGCATGAAATAAAAGAGCAGTGTCATCCGCATACGAAATAATTTTACAATATGGAATGTTCAATGTGAAGAGATCATTAATATAGATCAAAAATAAGGAGGGACCCAGGACACTTCCCTGTGGTACCCCGTAATGAATAGGCAGTTCTGAACTATATTGATTGTTAATGTAGATACATTGAGTTCTGCCAGATAGATAGCTTTTAAAAAGATTGAGCTGTGAACCTCTGACACCGATCGACTCAAGCTTGTGCAATAGTATTGGAATCGAAACGGTATCAAGGCCTTCGCAAAGTCCAAAAATAGGCCCAGGCATTTGTTACCTTCATCCAAATTTCTAACTATAAAGTCTGTGAGTTCATGAACCGCTCCATTAGTGGATCTTCCACTACGAAAACCGTGTTGGTTAGGTAAAAGAATGGAGTGTGTTTCGAGAAATGACATTAGCCGAGAATTTATGAGACGTTCAAGAATTTTAGTGAATATTGTTAAAATCGATATAGGGCGATAATTATTTGGAAGATGTCTGTCACCAGTTTTATGAATGGGATGGACTACGGCCTTTTTAAAGGCAGAGGGAAAGATGCCCGAAGACATAGAAATATTACAAATATGGGTAATAACCGGAATAATAATTTTTTTGCAACGTTTTACCAAGGTTGTAGAAATTTTGTCCCAGCCTACAGCACAACCTTCTCTTAAAGAATCTATGATATTTTCAACTTCTTCATGAGATGCATCAAGTAAAACTAGTGAGTGGTGGGAAGAACGAGTATGAGTAATTGACGGTGTAGCTAACGTGTTAGAGGAGGAGAGAGTTTGATTTGATATGTTTTCGGCAAGAGTTTTTCCAATATTAACAAAAAAGGAATTCACATAGTCGAGTGAGCTAGAGGATGAGGATTTGCACGAAAGTAGTTCATTAGCCGTGGATGTAGATTTTTGATAGTTTGTAACATTCTTAATAGCGGACCAAAGTGATTTAGTGTTACTACCGGATTTCTTGATGAATTCCCTTTCATAGTTGCGTTTTACAGATTTTAAAATTGAACCACAAAAAGTACGATATCTAACATATGTAATACGAAAAGTGTCATTCTCAGGGTGTTTTTTAGATTTTTTATAAAGACGATCTCTATTTCGGATGCATCTGAGCAGTCCAGGGGTGATCCATGGCTTCAAAAGTCGTTTCCGCCGAGGTTGAGTATATATAGTTGAGTGCGAGGAAAGAAGAGATTGAAGAGTTGAAATTAGAAAATTTGCGGAAAATTCAGGGTCAGTGGAAAGCATGACAGGAGAAAAATCTACAAGTTGTAGAGAGGCAAAGAGGTTATTGTAGTCAATTCGAATGGAGGAAGGAGTAGGGAAGGTAGTTTTATTTGTGTTTAATGACAAAAGAACTGATTTATGATCTGTTATCGTCGACTGAATAACAAACGTGTGGGCACGGAGAGGAGATTTTAGAAATACGTGATCGAGACAGTTAGATTGTCGGGTGGGGAATGAATGTGCTGGTAGAAGACCATATAATGCTAGAACATTAAGATAATCATCGTTGTCCTCATCCAAGCACGAGGGTGATATATTTATATTTATATCACCTATTAAAGTGGAAATAGAAGTTTAGAGAAATGTACACTATATAAACATCAATTCATTTGTGGGTAAACATATGAACATACATAGATTTGTGGGTAACATACAAATAAAATTCTTCTATATACCTATTATATGTATAAAGAAATTGAGTAATTTACAAGTGATAGCAACTTTTTTTTTTTTTTTTTTTTCTATTTCTAACCTAGCTAGGTACCTATTTATGCAAAGATGTTCATTAGAAATAATACTTTTAATTATAATGCAGGACTACAAGATTACAGGCATATACAAATAGATGATAAAGATAAACTTTATATATTTTTTTTTAACTATTATACGAACAGTGTGTAAACTTAAAAATTAAATGCAATAATAAATAATAATTAATTTAATGCAATTAGTTATATGTATTAGTTACTTTAACATAAATTAGTTATTTAGTGTAATGTGGCCAATTAGTTAGGTATTAAGTTTTAATGCGGCGAGTTGAGCTTCCGAGTTAACAATTACATATTTAGAGTTGTCTTCCTTCCGCAGCAAGACCCTGCCGCCGGAGGTCCAGCAGTGCTTGTACTGCTGCGAGCGGACCAGCTCGCGCGCCAGGTAGTGCAGGCGGCGGGCCGCGGCCGTCAGGTGCTCCGCGATGTATATAGGTTGCTGGGGAACGCCGGTACCAAAAATAGTAGAATTAAGGCGATTGTCGCCGTTCGCTTTGTTGTAGTCTCTGTACGCTCTCAGCACTTTGTTTTTTATTAGTACCGAGTTTAGGGAGATAAGTATAGTTTTATTATTGTCAGACTTAGACTGAATATGATGTATGTCGAATACTTCAGAAGACAAGAGGTCAACCGAAAGTTCTTTGAATGTTTTCACCGCAATGCCGAGTAAATCCTCTTGCGTAGACATAGGTAAGTGCGGGATGTTGCGTAACTCCAGGCAAGCTGCACGGGACGACCTGTCTATTTCTTCCGAAACAAGTTCAATTTTATTAACACGATCTAAACAATCTTCTGTCCTGGTTTGAAACGTCGCTAGACGGACACACAGAGTCGTCATACTTCGCCGATAATGAGCTGATGGATTTTTCTATCTCGACGTTAGCAGCTATTATATCGGAATTCTGTCGATGGATATCTAGCATAGATGTTTGGATGCTAGACAACTTGTCATCGGTTGTATTTTTCCACTCTGTGAGGGAGTTGATAAATATGTCCAATTTGGACTCGTAATTGGAACCACAGTCGCAACGTCGCCTTTTTGAAGAACGGAAGGTAACAGAATTCAATTCTGGACTTTCTGCCCGATCGCTAATATCAGGGGCTGAACCATATTTATTGACAGGCGAGCTTTGCATAGTCGATGATATTGTATTTCGGTGCGTAGGCCTAAATGTGATAGTTCCGTCGGCAAAAGTATCTTCAATGTGTATTTAATACAGGTAGTTAGAAGTCAAGTGGGTGGGAACCGTCTCTGCATAAAAACCTCCTGCGCCGGGGGCGGAGCGCGCTTTAGCCAATAGTGGTGGTTGTAGGCAAAGGTGGGGTGTTGCGCTGGGGCAAGCAAGTAGGCGGCAGCAGGTGGGAATATATATTTGATTCACTCACTGTATATAAGTTCCTTGTCTAGCCACACATAAACACCTCTTCTGCCGTGCTGCGATCCCGATACTTGACACTGATTTATTTAATTTATTTAAATTATAATTTTAGAAATAAACTTTAAAAATACTGCGACACACGTCCGTTTAGTCAGACATCCAGAGGGGAGAGGAAAACTATAAAATTACATATCGATCCCACTTCTGAATTTGTTGGATAACCGGTAACATTGTAAATAAAAGTATTAGGCGTGTTTTAAATGCTTTGCTTAAAAGTACAATATTCCCTTACTTCTCCGTATAGGAGAAACAAAACCAATATATCTAAATGATTGTTCAAGCAGAGATTAGTTATAAATTCGTAATAATTATTTGGAAGTTCTAAATACTTATATTTAATTAAATAATAACGCATACTTACATTAACAACGTATATTTTCCATAACATCACCATAAAAACAAAAGACAGACGGACTGATCGACCACCTTCCAAAATTGGCGGAAAGATTAACCAGCCAGTGTCAATGTGACAGCGCACAGATAATAAACCTTATGCGATCAGTCCGTAAATTGATGAATACAAATAATAATTCTAATCTACATATTTATATTTAAAAAGGTTTCTAACACAAGTTACCCTGCGAATTCTGCCCACTGTGCAGAACGTCATTAAGCGAGACTCCAGAGTTGGTCTTCGCACTACCATCCAAAACAATGCATAATTTTGTAGTGAGTTTATCCTCTCTAATAAACTCCATGGTGAGGAATAGTATACGATGGAGAATCCTTGGTCTCCTCCGATTCAATAGGCGAGGGTGAGATATAACCCTTATCTAAATATTCAATTATGACGTCATCATAAGCCTGCTTCAGCTTAGGAGACGCTTGCATTTTCCTTTCTAAACAGAAAAAGCGGTTTTCTGCCGTTCTACGAGAATCGCCCAATGAACGAGAATCTCCCGTAAAAGGGAGCGCGACAACGTAACGGCCGTCGCTGTCGCGGGTGGTCGTGCGATTGTAAAATTCTTCGCAGACCTTATCATCTGGGCTTAGAATTGGAGGAACGCTAACTTCCTCTATTTCCCAAAACTTGCGGACGGCAGAGTCCAGCGGATCAATGGCACAGCAATACGAAACAGTAGCACAATTATTCGAATGAGCGAGGGCGGGTGCTGTACCAACAATAACAAACCCAAGAACAGTTTCCAATGCGCACGGTGCGCCAAGTGACGAATGACCTTGAACCTTACGTGACAACAGAAGATGTGGGAAAATCGAAGCACCCACTAACATCTCGATATCCCCTGGGACAGCGTAAGTATCATCCGCCAATGGTAAGTTACTAAAGTTTTCCAAGTACGAAGTATCAATTTCAATAGTAGGTAAACGCTCGGTCACCTTGTCGACTATCAAAGCGTTCATATTAAAGGAAATATTCGTATCAAAACGAGAATGGAATTTTATTTCTACGGAACCCTGTATAGCCTTAGTCGACCCGCCAATTCCCTTAACCATCGGGCAAGTGGGGCGACTTTGACTGTTTATACCTAAACGCCGACAACAGTCGCGGGTTACAAAATGACTTTGCGAGGCACTATCCAATAGGGCGCGCACGCTATGGTGACGGCCGTACTCGTCTACCACCGTAACTCGCGCGGTTGCCAAAACAACTGTATTCGGCGCGCGCGACACGGATAGCGTACACAAGCTTACGTCCTCGTCTGTACGCGCGACAGCGGGTTCGCGCGACGATGATGGCGAATGCGTATCTGATCTCGAGTGAACCATGCTAGTAGGGTTGCCGCTGTGCGAATAAACTATGGCCACATTGGATGCGGCGTTGTTATTTTCAAAATGCAGTAATGTATGATGTCCTAACTGACATTTATGACAACGAGAATTTGATTTGCAATTGGTCATACGATGACCTTCACCAAGGCAATTGATACACAATTTATTCAAACGAACAAAATTATAACGATCTCTAGCAGTTAGTTTCAGAAAACCAGCACACCTATACAAGCGATCATGTTGCGATTTACACAATGAACAACAATTATTCGGTTGCGAAACAGATGCAGTAGTGTTTACGTAACTATGAGTAAGCTTTGGCTTAGACACCGCATCTACCTTACGTTCGCGCTCGATACCTTTTTTTGCGGTATTATTCAATTCACCTTTCGATGAGATGCGTTGCAAAACCTTAATGTGGTCGCGAACGAATGTTTCTAAATCGGTGAATGTAGGTATCTTACTACTACGTCTGTCCATTTCAAACAAACGGACAGTTTCACTATCCAACTTTTTCAAACCCAGATACAAAAATACAAAGTCACAAAGGTCATCGACCTTTAGGCTTTTTATCGTACGAACGGATGTAGCAAATATATCGAGGAATTTTTCCAAATTTTGTACATTGCCTGACGCAATATTTTTCAAGTCAAATAATTGATCTAGGTATGCAGTAGTAACGGATCGCTTGTCTTCAAATTTAGCTTTTAAGGTGGTTAGTATCAATGTGTAATTTTCGGCACTAAGTGTTATCCCGGCATAAACCGTTTTAGCCTTGCCGGTGAGTTTACTAACGAGATAGTGTAATTTTTCATGATCACTCAATTTATGATTTTTGTGAATGACGTTTTCAAAATGATCATAAAACAACTGCCAATTTTTAATATCACCATCGAATTCTGGTATTTGGATTGGCGGTAATTTCGGACGATCGCGATCGAAATGTGTTACGTTAGGTTTCGTCTCAGTTTGTGTAGGTACCTGAGGCGGGCTAACTAAGCGAAAAGTGTACTTTGCAAAACAATACAATGGGTCTGACAAACGTTTTTTACTTTATATGCCAAAAAAATCTACAAAAAATTACGAGAAAAACGGTGTTTTTACTTTTTTCATATCTTAAAAAATGGCTGATATATTTACGATCAAAGTTCGTATTTCCGACTGTAGGTTTTTAAAAACGCGGGCGGGCGCTCACTAGCCGGTGACGTCATAACTTTGCTCACTCGCCAGACACGCTCCCGTTCGCGCGCCGCTGTGTAGTAAAAATTAAAATTATTAAGTTCTTTGTGGTAAAATGGGAAAAAGAAACTGTATTGTGCCTTTATGTTCCAATTCAACAGTTAAAACACCAGATAAACTCTTTTTTTATGTGCCGGAGGACCCGAAAATGAGGAAAAAGTGGATGACAGCCATAAAAAGAGTCGATTCAATAGGGCCTAAAACTAAAGCGCAATGTTGTTTAAGTAGTAAGTATTTGTTAATAATAAGTTTATCCTTTACTTTCGATCGTTTAAATGGGTATACACTAGTCTATACCTATGTTAATAGCCCTGACGAAACTTTATTATTAATAGGTACGTAATAAATAAAGATACAAGTGATTGCATACTGAAAGGCTCCGTAATTTTGATGATTATGAATCATTAGACTATATATATACTATTATTTATAAATTATTAAATATATTTATTATTAAATAGAAACATTAATAAATACGACCCTAGCCGTGTGGTGTCCGGCAGAGAAGAATAGGATCATTCCAAGTGCTCTCACGGATGTCGAACAAGGCGACTAAGAGAATACAAGCTTAACATGTGTGTTGACCGATTTATAAAAATATTTGATCGTTGGATAGGTACGTTATCTCTGTCATATATTTGAAGCTTTTACACCACGGCAAAAGCAACATTTATTGATCTTTCATTATGGTGTAAGTCAAAAAGTGTTACAACACATGGGACGAACCGCCCTTTCTCCTATGCGGCCCGCAATTTGATCAGCACTGATTTCTTAAAAACGTATTTTTATTTTAAAAAATTCGTTGATGTAAACAAAGGTAGGATATTGGATAAAATTTATCAAAAATATCTAGGCATAATACCTATTAACAGGTAGGTATTTGCCTACTTAGAAAACTAATATATAGGTATGTACGTAAATACCTACTAGTACTTCTATTCTGTATATGGGTAAATAGTGGCATTTTATTTAAGTTTATACCTACTAGGTAATAAACACAAAATAATCATCAACAACCTCGAAATGTTGATTGGAGTACCTACCTAGGTAGGTACTGTATTTTTACCGGTCCCATAATAAAAACAGTGTTGGGGCTTGGGTCTTGAAAATTAAAAGAGTTTTGTCTGCTTCCAACGTGCTGTGTAATCGTGTAGATTGCGTGTACAAAGATTAATGAATGTTGCCATAAGCGGGTTACAATTTCTTTTTAAATCTAAAGCTGGCCACTAATTATACGGCGCTCCAACATGCCCCCGGCCTTGGAAGCTCCTGGTTCCAAAGGATCCTGCGCTGGAACTCCTGGATCTACTCGAACAGTGGGCAGATCTTGCTGTAAGAGCGTTTCACGATGCCGTTGGAGGTCCTTATATTAGCCACTCTAGTCACTCCGTCGTTGCCTGGGATGGTGCTGATGATTCGCCCAAGGTGCCAC
This sequence comes from Ephestia elutella, assembly GCA_018467065.1. Taxonomy (NCBI): domain Eukaryota; kingdom Metazoa; phylum Arthropoda; class Insecta; order Lepidoptera; family Pyralidae; genus Ephestia; species Ephestia elutella. The sequence goes on along the minus strand of CM031575.1, from coordinate 18,111,418 downwards.
TTCAAGGGAGGCAAGTTATCGTCCTTGATGACGACAAGCATGTCTGGCTTCAACGGAATGTCATTCTTGATTCCCTTGGTCCTTGCTTGCAGCTCTGAGACGTATTCTTTCGACCATCTTGCCCAAAAGTGTTGGCGAATTTGCTCCAGTCGTTGGTAGCGAGTCAAGCGGTTTGTTGGCATGTCCATAACGTCATTGCAAGCCGGTGTGGTAAGTGGACGGCCAACCAAAAAGTGAGCTGGACTTAATGGAGTGAAGTCATGAGGATCTGTGGACATAGGACTAAGAGGACGGGAATTTAGGACGGCTTCAATCTGCGCCAAGACCGTGCTAAATTCCTCGTAAGTTAAATGTGCATTGCCTACGACACGCCTTAAATGGTACTTACAGGATTTCACTCCTGCCTCCATCAAACCAGCAAAATTCGGAGAATACGGAGGTAAGAACGAAAAATTTATATTTTGACTAATTGCGTAATCTAATATCTCCGGTGAGCAATTAGTTAAAAACTTCTTAAAGTCGTTCATAAGCCCGACAAAATTTCGACCATTGTCTGAGAATATCTCGTGTGGCTTGCCACGTCTGGACATAAATCTTTTTAAAGCCAGTAAATACGCGTCTGTGGACAAGTCACTGACTAGTTCCAGATGTATGGCACGAGTCGCGAAACAAACAAAAAGACAAATGTAACATTTGCTAGTACTTGCGCCCCTACCTTTGCGATTTAGCATGAGCATTGGCCCGGCGTAATCGACTCCAGCACGTATAAAAGGGAACCCTGAATCCAAGCGCTCCATCGGTAAATTCCCCATTATTGGAGTGGGAGTTCTGCCACGTAAACGCTTGCACGAGACGCAGTTATGCACAATCTTCCTAGCGAGATTCCTACCACCAATAGGCCACCAAGTCTCTCGCAAGTTATATAAAAGCGCTTGTGGAGCTGCATGCAGCAAGCGAATGTGCTCAAATCGAAAAAGCAATTCTGCAAAAGGATGTTTACCAGAAATGAGTATTGGATGCTTCTTATCTAAATAAAAGTCTGGTGAGTTTGAAATACGGCCGCCTACTCGAATTAATTTATTGTCATCAATAAATAAACTCAGTTTCGCCAAATTGTGTTTGTTGCCTAAACTACCATTCCTTGTAAGTGACATGTGCTCAACTGGATAAGATTCTAATTGAGACAGCCTGGCTAAGGTTACATCAGATTCCCTTAATTCCTCGACAGTGAGAACGCCTGACCGACGGTTGTGAGAATTGCGTAAATTAAAAATAAAGCGATTTAAATACGCGACGGCGCGTCTCATGCGATTAAATTGAGAGAATCTGTTGAAAGGGAACAAACTACACTCAGAAACATTCTCAACCATAGAAGAAGATAGCGTAACATGTGATTTCAATTCTGGCAAATCACCGAATACATTATTTGATAGCGATGGCACTTCACTACAACTAAAATCAGGTTGACGGAGAAAGTCTGCACCTTCCCACCATAATATAGAAGTGGAGAGGTCTTCCAGTGAAAGACCGCGCGATAAGAGGTCGGCTGGGTTGTTTTTCCCACTTACATGCCGCCAAGGAAGTTCTCCCGTCAACTCATGTATTTTACTGCTGTCCGATTTTGTACAAAAGTCTTTTGTAATTTTGGTGGCATACTTAACCAACCTAAAACTATTGTTGAGTCAGTCCAAAACATAATGTTGTCAAAATTAAGATGCAGAGACTGATTTACTTTACTGTATAGTCTAGCACCTAATAAGGCACCGCATAATTCTAGCCTCGGAATACTAACAGGCCTTAAAGGAGCAACTTTGCTTTTTGAGCATAACAATCTTACCGATGCATTATTGTTATTGACTGAGCGTACGTAAATACATGTGTGATAAAATGTTACGTTTTGTAACCTTGCTAGTGTCACCCTTGAACTGCGTATTAAAGTAAAATTCATCACTAGTGTTATACCAACCTAAACCTAAAGTCTTACAATGAACACCTTCACCCAACGCTAACTCCTTGCCTGCGCTAAAAGATGCTGATGATTGATCACAGGGAAAGTTAAACATCCATTTTGTCAACGGGAAACAACCCGACTGTAAACATTCCGACGTCTTATTACATAAATTTAACAATTCCTGCTTATCATCACAACTGGTGATCATATCATCAACATAAAAATCCTCGGAGATGATTCGTTGCACATCAGGATCCGTACACTCAATTGCAAGCTGCTTGAGGCATCTAACAGCTAGAAAAGGCGACGCTGCCATGCCATAAGTCACTGTGTTCAGCTGATAAATACCTAAAGGTTCGGATGGATTGTCCCGCCAGACAATCAACTGCAGGTCGCGATCTGATTCATGTAATAGGCACTGTCTGTACATTTTCTGTACATCCGCACATGCAGTAAACCTATATCGCCTAAATCGTAGTAAAATATCAAATAAATCACTCTGAAGTCGCGGCCCGACGAGCTGAATGTCATTCAATGACACACCGTTGCTAGTAGAACAACTTGCATCAAAAACCGTGCGAAGACGGGTTGAAGAACTATGCTCGCGATATACACCGTGATGTGGTAAAAAGTAGTGTGTATTTCCGTAGGAATCTACCTTTGTCATGTGACCTAGATCAAGGTATTCGTGTATAAAATCAGCGTACAATTTTTTATAAGTGGGATTGCGTTCGAGGCGTCTTTCTAAAGCTAAAAAACGATTTTTTGCCTGAGAAAATGACTCACCAAGGACAGTAGGTGACTCCCTAAGCGGCAGGCGGACGCAGAACCTTCCATCACTAGTGCGTGTAGTAGTGTTGACAAAATGTTCCTCGCAGGCACGCTCGTCGTCTGTGTGCGTATTACATGTCCTAGGCAACTCCTCAAGTTCCCAAAACTGTCGTAGCTGAGTTTCAATTGCGTGTGTAAAATTACATTGGGAAGACCTATTCTTATTGTGCGTAGAATTATGAATAGGACCTGAAATAATCCAACCGAATTTTGTATTTTGTAAAAAAGGCCCGTTAGGTAACCTTATTTTACCATCGCATAGTAAATCCCAAAATAAGTCTGCGCCTATTAATATGTCTATATTTTGTGATTTATGAAATAATGGATCAGCTAACTGTATATGGTCGGGGATAGACTGTGCGCTTTGATCATATACAACTGCCGGTAATGTACATGTTATGTGAGGCAATACGAAACATTTGATCCAAGTTGAATATGTTCCTATGCGCGATCTCACCTTCACATCACATATTTGTGTCGAATGTGTAACTGAGTTACCTATTCCTCGTATTTCGCAAGTGGACTGTATTATAGTTGCATTTATTTTATTACATAAGTCCTGAGATATAAAACATAATTGACTACCACAATCCAGAAGCGCGCGTGCGACATGAAACTCGTTATATTTGTCAGCGATCTCGATCATGGCAGTAGATAATAACACAGAATACGTACCCATAGCCGATTGATTATTAAATGAATAGCGAGAGTTACCTATGTGTGACTTGTTTACTTGAGATGTATGAATCGGCACTGTGATGGTGTGAGCGGGCGACGCGAGGGTCGCGGGCGGTGCATAGTGGGACTCGTCATCAGTGCAGCTTGAATGCAGCGTCATTGATCGTGTATCTTTGACCGTGGCCGTGTCACTATGAATTAATGTGTTATGTTTTTTATTGCACTTACGGCACGGCCCGAATCTGCATGTATCTAACGTATGTCCAGGACGTAAACAGTTCTCACACAGCTTGTGGGTGGCTATTAGGTGTAACTTAGTGTCTAAATTAGCTTCCAAAAACTTTTGACAAGAGTACAGTGGATGATTGTTGTTGCACATTAAACACAGCTTGTTATTTCTAGTGTTGTGACCTTGCTGTGGATTGCTGGAGACATTGCAGTGAGTCTTATGTGTAGTCTGTTTTTTATTGTCGGAATTAGCCTTATTATGTGAGACTTGCAATGTTTCCAACATCTCAGCGCGGTACCTAAGGAATGTGAGTAGGTCGTCTACCTTTAAGGACGATTTCGTGTCGGATTGTTTGCGAATAGTACACTTATATTGTTCCCACTCACGTTCAGTTATCTCATCTAACTTGGAGGTTACTATGAATATGACAAGCGTGTCCCAGTGCTCAGTAGGCTCACCTAATATTTTTAAAGCGCGTAGGTTTTTAAGAATTGAGTCGATCAGCCGTCTAAGCAAATTGGGCGATTCCTTTGACACTTTCTGTATGGTAAATAAGGCCTTAACGTGGTTATGTACTAAAAGACTGCTATTATTGTACCTATTCAATAGCAATTCCCACGCCACTGCATAGTTACTTGCCGAAAACTCAACAGAATCGATGACTAGCTCTGCACTACCCTTTAATGAGGACTTTAAGTAATGGAACTTTTGGATATCACTGATTTCCTTTGAGTTATGAACTAAGGACAAAAATGTGTCTCGAAACTCAAGCCAATGCTCATACGAACCATCAAATGTAGGCATAGATATTGTAGGCAGCTTAATTGATTTGCATTTACTGTGACTGTGACATGCATTAGAACTATCAGAGATATTTGTCTTTTTTTCATCTACACATTTTTCATTACTAAGTAGATATTCAGCCTGCGACAGAGTACTATAGTAGCTATCCTCAAACAATTCTCGCACATTCAATTGGACGTCCAAATCTGAGTCTTTTACTGTTTTTTCGATCTCAGTTTGAACCTCAGAAAATTCAGTAAATAAACTAGCTGCGCCTTGCATGCGTAGCCTCAAATCAATGGTTTTTTGCGTACTAAGCTGATCATGCGTAATGTTATTGACAAAGGTCATCAATCGAGTAAGCCTACCTTTGATAATACCTCTGGCTTTTACGAACTCACTTAATTTAGCACTGTCACTCTCATTTTGAGCTACAGGGGGCCTACTATATGGAGACTTATCGCGTGATTTAGGTTTAGCTCCATCATCAACTAGGCTCATTTTGCTGGTATGTAAAGGACTTACGGTTTGCGAATGTTCCTGCTCGTACCTACACGTTGCGTGGTTGGGTCAGCCGATGCTAGCAGCGGCACAAAGCTGACTCCTAAGCGTAGCACAAGCACTGAAACGTGATTGAAGCACGGGATTAGCACAGATTGAACCCACAGGGAAGAGGTTAGGAAGGATGGCTGACCGTACCGAAATTCCAGCTGCTTCCTTCAATGCGTCTTAACCTCGCTCTGGTCCACTCTGGATCCGGCTCGAAGGACCACAAGATGTTGGGGCTTGGGTCTTGAAAATTAAAAGAGTTTTGTCTGCTTCCAACGTGCTGTGTAATCGTGTAGATTGCGTGTACAAAGATTAATGAATGTTGCCATAAGCGGGTTACAATTTCTTTTTAAATCTAAAGCTGGCCACTAATTATACGGCGCTCCAACAAACAGCAAATGAAACTCTCATAGGTAGGTAGGTACTTTCAGTTAGGTTTGAACAAATACCTACCCAAGAATAGGTGTTATAACATACATACCTTTTTAACTTTATTCCTCGAATTTCGGCAGCCGTAAAATCCTGATTATTTATGAAATATTGTGCCACCATCAAACTATCCACTCTTGGCAGATTGTCTGATTGACCTTTAAGAAAACCTTCTTCCATTCTGCACACTTAGTAGGGTCATCGAACCATACTGATAGCCGCCTGCTTGCCGACTGTGAGCGATCGCGGCGCGGTGAACAAAGGTGTGACGTCATCGCGTTAGCGCCGCTTAATTTCGGAAATTAAAAAAGGGCCTAAACTTCTCGTAGTTATAACTTCGGAAATACTGGATGTATTGAAGTGAAATAAAAACTATTGTAATGTACATGATCTACGCTCCAATTTTAGGTATATTTCATAGTAATATTTTGACCCTTTTGTGTTCTCCGAAGACAAGCTTGAATAGTCAACCTGATAGTCAGGTTTTGACTCCAATTCTATTGATAAAATGCTTTCTAATATGGATTCAAATTCCGTGCGAATATTATCCAAAGTTTCTGCATTAACTAGAAAGTTATTCAAAACAACGGGGTCGGAAGTAATCTTCGACATATCATAAATCGATTGCATACGGGAGAACAACATTTACCTTTTAGCTATCAATAGTTTTAATTGCGCTTCCTTACCAAGGCGAGGTGCCATGGTGAATAGCTAAAGTATTTGCCTGTACTATTATAAACAACGATCCAAAACGATGGAGAACCGAATACGATACGATTTCCAACGTGCGCAGTAGGTAAGGTACCTAGTACGCGTGCCAGTGTACCGTACTCCCTTAGGGGGAGGGGTAACTTAAAATTAAATTGAAATAAAACCAGACTTATAACAATTAACAATTTAATTTACAAGAATTTAGTTTACAAGAAAATACAAATCACCGCAGGGCGTGAGTCCGTGTCAATTCGCACCGTAATATTACCCGTAATTAGGCAAAATCAAACCACACTGTCCTCGGAGTGATAGTCCACAGTGCAGAGGAACGGTGATGGCGCAGGAGATGCGCAGAGCAACGCAGCTGAAGATGGCAGCTGATAGTCACAGGTCTCGCCGGATAGGTAGTCTGCGAGGACCGCAGCCAGATGAAGGAACCCCTGTATTTCGGGGAAACACTTCACAAAACTTAATAAATATGTAATTTATCTATAATATATAGAAGTAGTATTTTAAATAAAGAAAGACAATGAAACGTGTTATCCGCACGTAATGCCATGAAGTTAGTGAGTCAGTCCTTCCGTCATTCATTCACTCGTTCATGTCACATTCGCCGATCGTGACTTGAGAGCGCAGCCGCAGACCGTAGCAACTGAGTTTTCTTAAAAATACGGATATCGAATAATAGATTTTTTTTTGTGAGTATTATTTTGTAAAAAATAGTTAATAAGTATAAATTAAGAAAAAATAAAATAATAATTGTAACAATCCGTTACACCAGTATAGGCTACTGGCTTGAATAGTACGTACTTAGCTATATTTCTATATCAAAACGAGTATAACAACGAATTATCACTGCACTGTGTGGTATGTTGCGAGGGTACATATAAAACAAACGAAACCAGAAGCGCGGTGAATTATCGATTACGAGGAATGTGTACGAGTTGGTTATCAAACGCAATAAATAACGCCTATACGTTATATGGATGGATACCTATTCAAGTTCAATACCCAATAACTATGTGCTGGGTAATTACGACAAAGAAACACTATAGTTATCTAGGTATGGTGTATTTATTCCCGATGGAATAAAGCTATCAACGAAATGCGAATGAATAATCAAATGATTGCTAAGTAACCACAGGTTAAGAAAGTACCTACGTGCCTATACACTTTTAGCGAAGAAATGGTCGCTTCTTTGAGGTGTGTGTGGAATGAAACCTCAGAGAGCAGAGATTCGGGCAAACGAAGCGCCGTGAAAATCCAATACCGAAAAATTTACCGGGTAACAAAATACCGGTAAAAATAAACAGCGGTAAAAACTCGACACGGCACTACGTCTGTCCGACTAGAGCCTAAACCTAACCTATACGCAGTCTGCTACCACCACAACTTATAAAGGGAGTTGCAGAACCCTTAAGCACTAATCCTAAATTAATAACTATGAATTCAATCTTCAACTCACCAAGTTGATTTTTCTTGGTCCAAGTTTCGGGTGTCTTCGGAGAAGGAGGTGGTCCCTAAATCACCCAACCTACACCTTGAGATCTCAGTCCCCAGAACAAATACCTTGAATCCGTCCAGGAGTTCCACTCGGCGACGGGATTCGGCGTCCCCAGGCAGCCACAAGTCACGTAATTATTACAAACAAAATTAACGCCACGCCGCGCGGCTTCAAAATGCAACAACACAAGATGGTGGCTATAGCACCGAGAGGTTATGTGGCGCGACACGGCCTCGCGCGCGCTCTATCAAACGAGTACTAAATCAAACTGGTCGCTCGCGACTCAAACCGTCGGCGCGACCGGTTCACAAACCTGTTTCAAAATGGCGCTAGTGGCATAGCCGGGCGGCCGACGCCCGCGCAGAATGTGCCTAGCGTTTATTACAAACATCCCCCCGTCCCGGTCTGAGAAGCAGACCGCTAGCTTACTCTACGGGAAGGCGGGCGAGAGAAGTCACAGCTCTCCTTAAAATCGAACCGTCGACCAACACCTCAGCCACACGCGGAGTGCCATCTCCGCCAAGAATCAAACGTAATATGCGAGCTCGTCGCCAAAGCAATGAGGGCAAATTTGCCTCTTTTAACAATACTAAATCACCCTCCCTGGGAGGCTCAGTCCTGTCTGTCCACTTCACTCTTTGCTGCAGCAAATGCAAATATTCAAGCGACCAGCGACGCCAAAAGTCCTGGCTCATTTGCTGCAACATTTGAAAACGCGACAACCGATATACGCGTTCGTCCTTCCACGGGTATTCGGGCAGGGCATTCAAAGGCCCTCCCACCAAAAAATGACCAGAGGTGAGAGCTTCCAAGTCATTTGGATCTGGAGATAGCGGACAGAGAGGACGAGAGTTGAGGACCGCCTCAACTTTACAAAATACCGTGGCCAGCTCTTCAAAAGTTAGAGCCGTTTCTCCGATAATGCGGCGGAGGTGGGTCTTTGCGGATTTCACAGCCGCTTCAAAAATCCCTCCCCAATGGGGGCAACTTTGGGGACTAAACTTCCAGGTTATTCCCCTTTGGGCAGCAATTTGACTTAAACTAGTACAATTTTTATCAATAAACACAGAAACATCCTTAAGATAATTTACAGTTCCCTTATAGTTTGTGCCATTATCAGACCTAATAAGGGAAGGTAGACCTCGATGCGAAACAAAGCGATCCAACGCGGCGACGAAGGCCTCCGTAGTCAGAGCTGATACCACCTCCAAGTGGACAGCCTTGGTGGCCAAACAAACAAACACACACAAATAGCCCTTTACAATACGGGCATTACGAAAGGGAGAAGCCTTGATCGAAAAGGGGCCGGCAAAATCGGTTCCAACGCCGTCAAACGGCCTCGAAGGTCGGATTCGATCAGCGGGCAAATCACCCATCTGCGGTTGCATCGTAGATGCCTTCAACCTATAACATGCAATACATCGAAACAGAACACTACGGATTGCTCTTCGGGCAGACAAAATCCAAAATTCGCGTTGCAAAATAGCCAACAAAGCATTGCACCCAGCATGGGCGTTACGAATGTGTCGATCAGACACCAAAAGCTGCACCAAGGGTCCGCCCTTGGGCAACAACAGAGGATGGCGAGTTTCATATGGAAGATCCGCCTTCCGGAGCCTGCCTCCAACCCGAAGAAGCCCATCCGAGTCGATGAACGGGTTCAAACGAGCGACCGCGCCCTTCAACTTAGCGCGTCCATCGCGCAAAATATGAAGCTCTGACTCAAACCGTCCGGTCTGCACGACACGGACCCAATGCAACAATGCGCTCCGGCGCTCTTCTGCACCTGCAATCGGCTCCAACCGCTTTGCCTGTGGGTTTCTACAATTATGTATGAAACGCTTAATCCAACTGGTAACACCCAGAAGCTTATCCAAGCTGCTATACCGAGCAAGTAGCCAATCCGGCTCCGACGTCGTCTCAGCGACTACAGCATGTACACGAAGCCCAGTCAAATTCAAAGAAGTAACATCTGTCTGACAGACAGGCCAAGAAGTTTCTGATCCAATCAGCCACTCTGGACCCCACCAGAGCGGGTGTGACACCAATTCTGGTGCCGTACAACCTCGGGAAGCACAGTTCGCTGGGTTAAGCTCTCCCGGCACATGTCTCCATGTTATTTCAATCCCAATATTTTGAATTTGGGAAACCCTGTTTCCAACAAAAATCTCCAAGGTATGTGGGGCCGCGCGCAACCATGCAAGCGCGACCTGGCTATCAGACCAGGCGAAGATGTCCCGTATCTCGACCGTGGCCGCCAGCTCACAGGCAACGTGATGCAGCAATTTAGAGAGAAGGTGAGCTCCACTCAACTCAAGCTTGGGAATAGTCAGCCTAGTCCTGATGGGGGCGACCTTGCTCTTCCCTAACAAAAGCGAGACATTGACCCGGCCATTGGCGTCAACTGTCCGCATATAGACTGACGCGGCGTAGCCTCGCTCCGACGCGTCACAAAAGCCATGCAGGCTGGCTCGATATTTCCCGGGGGGCAATATTCGACGAGGCAAGGCAATCCGATTGACTTCCTTAATCGATGAAAACAACTCGAGCCAGTCATCTAATGGAGAACCAAACAGCGGCTCGTCCCACGAGACGCCCAAAATCCAAAGTCTCTGAAGAAGACACTTCGCAGAGAATATCACTGGACTGATCCAACCGCTTGGATCAAACATACGGGCTATTACGGACAACACCGTTCTCTTAGTCCAGACTTTTGGTATTTCCAAGTCCACTTGGAATGTGAAAATATCGGTTAGCGACTGGTACTGCATGCCCAGCACCGCTATCCTGTTGGGATCATCCACATCCTCAAACAGGTGAGGGTTCTGTTGGTGATCCTCCGGGATCCCTTCTAGAACTCTAGGCTCATTGGACAACCACTTACGTAACTCGTAGCCGCCTGTTTTCAATATTTCAATCAATTCATCCCGCAGTAGGAGGGCCTCCTCAATACTTTGGGCTCCGGTGCACACGTCATCAACATACAAGTCACGTGACAGCACGGAAGCCCCACGGGGAAAGCGGATCCGTTCCCGCTCTGCCAATTCAAGCAATGATCTAATGGCGATATAGGGACTAGATTTCAAACCATACGTGTTTGTGTTGAGTTCTGTCGTGTATAAAAAATAAAAAAAAATAATAAAAAGTGTATGTTGGGCGGTGTGTGCGCAGGGGTCTCCAACTATTTGAAGCGAAGACGGGCAATATCCCTGCGCAATATGATTATACACGAACACTTACTTTAGAGAGAGCCGGATGTAGTGCTCAGGATAGAGCCTCGTACTTTTGAAGTACAAGGACCTCTTGTCTAGTAAGCCTTAGGTCCTGGGAGTCATGGGCAGAGTGATATCATTAATACAATATGGTTGGGATAGAATATAGCATTTTATTCCATAAACACAATAGCCGCTGAAGGCGGACACAGTTACACCAATACCAAAATCTGTTAAGAATATAGCATTTTATTCAATAGGCACAATAGCCGCTGAAGGCGGGCACAGTTATACCGATACCAAGATTTGTTAAGTCTTTGCCGCAATAATAAGTTAAAATTAACATAAACCAAATATAGGGTACCTGGCCAGGTCCGTACACAAACGTCTGTGCGCACTTAGAACGTTGTCCCGTGCACCATTATGATCCGTTGGGTTCGAGCACTGGTGCTGGTCGCGTCATCAAAGCGGCGAGGCGTTCCCGCAACGCTCCGTTGTATGCGAGATAGTAGACGCTGGCTGGACCTTCCGAGGTTTGCGCCGAGCCACTACAGGGACATCGGATCGGAGGCGGCGATGCGGCCTTTGGAAACAAGGTTAGGATCCGTGTGTTGCACCTTGGGATCGCCGACGACGGGGCCTGCGCCGTGGCATGCGGTCCACGGTCCGGGAAAACCGCACCCTCTGGCGATGGGAGGACACTCCAGGAAGCGTCAATTCATATGGCCGGGCGGGCACGTGGATCTCAACAGCTCATGTTCCCGACAACTTCGTGGCGGCGAATATCCCCTGTGTCCTTGCGCGTATCGCGGATTTAAAAGCTAAAGGTTAAACTATAGTCCCATGGCGGGGAGCCGAGGGCGGCGAAAGTGAAAAAAACCCAAAAAAATTAATAAGCTTGCTCAAGCCATGTTGCTCGTGGCACCTATCACCCAGGAAGAGAAAGAATCCTCTCGACTCGATTTGACATTCCGTCTTGTCGCGCTCCATTTCGCTTAATTCGAACGCACGTCAAACCAACTTTTAATATTCTTTAAAAGAACTAATGTTTAAATAAGGTATTTATTCGTTGAATATTATAATAATCTAAGTCGACGATATTAAAGGAGAATAATTAAAATTTTACAACAATCCTACCATGACTTCTTATTTTTTTATGATAAGAAAGGTTTGTTAGGAACTAAGACGGAACGTGTGTCACTAGCTGTCAATGTCAGACGTCCAACTCTGCAGATCTTGTTGACAGTCTAATTTAAACACGGAATGTTTTGTTATGAATGTTTAGTTTTCGATATAATTCCGTGAATACACAAAATCACGTCGAGTTATTGCTACCAATGGTTTCGGCGTGACTCAAAGAACGTTTTGATGTGCGGGTCTCCCTGGCTTCTTAATAAGTATTGTGAAAACCACATATGAGATTTGTGTACCGGTGTGTCACTTTCCCATTCAATTTGTCTGGAAACTAATGGATTTGAATGCCTGCTATTGTGGTGCGTCGAGAGCCTATCATGCAGGTAATACGCCACAGGAATAGTATCCCAATATATCAACTATTTCACCTAAAATATGACATGCAAGGTTGACCAGTTAGGAGTTCAAAATAATTCTGTAGTTATCACTACAGTTCATACACCGTCACAGGATCCTCAGGGCGCTCACGCCAGAGTATCAACTGGAATCGCCTGTCCTCAGGATGTATGACTGTCTGGCGGAACATCATCCGGATGTCCGCACCAAAAACCACTTGATGTCTTCTAAAGTTCAAGATGATGTCAATTATGTCCCTATGCAATTTGGGACCTGAATGCAAACATAGATTCAACGAAACCCCGTTCGAAGTGGGTGCGGACCCATCAAAAACAGTCCTCAACTTGCCCGTTGAGGCCTTCCTTACCGCGTGGTGGGGCAAAAAATAATGCTCAGTTGAGCTCCAATCAACTCGAGCCGGAGACATGTGACCCAAATCCTCGTACTCGCGCATAAATTCTATATATTTGTCACGGAGTACGTGGTCACGCTGCATGCGTCGCTCCATGGACAGCAGTCGTTTCTCCGCAAGCGCCCTACTTTGCCCTAGGCTAGGACGAGAGGCAACAAATGGTAACCTAGTTACAAACCGACCGGAGGGCAACCTCTCCGTGGTTGATCGATAAAGGGCTTCGCACTCAGCGTGTTCCGGATCCATCCTGGAACTCATAGGTGGCTCCTCCACCTCCCAAAACCTTTGCATGGTCTTGGCCAAGGACGCAGATGCGACAACCGGTGGCTCCTCCGCGGTGCCATTATCAAACACAGGGCCCATCAGGGCAAAACCAAAAATCGTAGACACTGCCATCAGTGAAGACGAACCCAGAGCTTTCTGGGTACCCAACAAAATCCAACCCAATACGTCCGAGCTCAGGAGCAAGTCCACTGGGCCGGGATGAAAAACAAAGGGGTCGGCCAAATCCAGACCCGAAACCAAAGACAACACACCCGGCGGTATGTCTGTCGAGGGCTGCCAACCCGCAATGGTATCCATTACCATAGCCGAAGTCGTGATCCTCATTGTGGAGGACTTCAGCGAAGAAAAGGTGACAAGTGTCTGGCCCGTCAGACACTTCACCTGTATGCCACTAACTCCAAGAAGTGGCACAGGCGAGTCTTCCACGACTAAACCTAACTGGTGTGCCACTCGAGTGGTAACCAAACTGCTTTGAGCCCCTGAGTCCAACAGAGCTCTCAAATTAATGGCTTCCCCCCACGACCCCATACGCGGATCACCGCGGTAGGGAGCAGAACCGTCCGCGGCTCTGTCCCAGCAAGGGAGCAAGGTAGTTACGGGCTCCCCACTCTCTCCAAACCAGGGGCGTGCCACTGACCCGGATAATATGGCGGGCGAGTGCACATCCCCATCTGAGGGGGGGCATAACCCGCGGCCCGGCCATACCTATAGTACGGCGGGTGGTACTCCAGCCGTGGGTACCCGTGCAGCGGCGGAGAAAACCGCTGCGGCTGCATGTGTTGGGTATTGGTAACCCGCGTGGAGGGGGGTGTCCCCACTCTCACGTCCGATCTAGGGCCCCATGGGCGGGGCCATGGGGGCCCTATCCGGGGCCTGGCTAGCCACATACTGGCCACGACCTTGGGGCGCGTGGGCCCGGTCCGCCGCGACCCGCGCAGGTACGCGACCCCGCTAACAAACGTAAGTTTTGGTAGCGGGAGTTCAATAACTCCCAAGCCGTATCGTACTGGTCGTCCTCCACCCGGAGGTGCTGGATGAGCGACCGCGCTTCATCCTCAAGAGTGGAGAGGAGGTAGGCCATCTTCTGGGCCTTCGAAAATCCTGTCGTGCTACGACCAGGGACTCAAACATATTTTTGTAGGCTACCCACTCCTCCATCCTACCCCCAAAGTGGGACAGCTGAAGGGTGGGGAGCCGACCAGTAACCGCTGGTCCTTCCTGTCTAACAGGTGTGCGAGGGGCTGGTCCGCCAGCCTGTCTCGCCCTTATTGCGGCCGCCGCCTCCGCGATATCATCGTGGAGATTCAGGATCTGGTCCATGTCCGCCATGTGACCTGCGTAGACCTCCGGGGCAAGGTCGGCTTCGGTAAGCACCGTCATGGCCGCTTCCGCGCTACTCAATCGTGAGTGGAGGTGATCCGCTCTTAGCAGTGTGGCGCCCTCCCTGTCCTTCCGGGACAGGAGTCCTCCGGCCGTCACAAACCATCTCAGTTCGTTGGCGAGTGTCGCCTTAGCATTGGAGACCTTCGCCATCGCGTCAAGTCACAAACAAACAAACAAATAAAAAAAGATAAAAGAGGTAAATAAAAAACAAAATCAAGCAACAATACGCAAAACCGCGGTAGGTATGAGGATGGCACAAACCCGGAACGCACGGTACAAACCGCAAACAAATGCAAAAGCTTAAAAATATTCTTATATAAACAAACTAAGAACAATCTAATAATTTTTACAAACAATTATTTTTGACAAACAAACAAATAGAGGGTAGATTAACTACGCTCTGCTACCAGAAAATGTGCGCAGAGAATCCGGACATACGAAGTGGCGGGAAGGTTCGGTACCCCCAGGCAGCCACAAGTCACGTAATTATTACAAACAAAATTAACGCCACGCCACGCGGCTTCAAAATGCAACAACACAAGATGGTGGCTATAGCACCGAGAGGTTATGTGGCGCGACACGGCCTCGCGCGTGCTCTATCAAACGAGTACTAAAACTAAATCAAACTGGTCGCTCGCGACTCAAACCGTCGGCGCGACCGGTTCACAAACCTGTTTCAAAATGGCGCTAGTGGCATAGCCGGGCGGCCGACGCCCGCGCAGAATGTGCCTAGCGTTTATTACAAACAGAAGGTGTAGAATGGAATGCCTTATTGCTACCAGTTATGCAGTTTATATACAAAAAGATTTGCGGGGGCGCCACTGTGCCTCTGTTTACATCGGCTCCTTGTTTGTTCTCAAATTAAAAATACTTAAGTGATTAATTGCTGACGAAACGATTGTGATTATTGTTGGATAATAGTAAAAAGGCATTAAGAATAATTAAAAGTACCGTGAAGCTGTTGCTGTTAAGTGATAATTGCAAGAATTGTTTGCAACGGATCGTGCCCTAATATACAACAAGACGATCAGGCAGAGGATAATAAAGTGGGAACAAAACCGCAGAAGGTGAGTGTTCCTAATTAATTACCTGAACACTGCCCCATTTATCCAATTTATCCAATTTTGCGATTTTAATTGTATGTTTTTCGAACAGAAATTTAATAACTGCCTGACAAATTTTAAAAAAACAGCGCCATCTATTATCTAATAACTTAACTATATAGTTCGTCCACTCGCCAAAAGAGGTCGCTACTAGTAGTATAAACTGAAGATTTAATATAATAAAACAATGGAGGAAGTCATGAAAATGCTTCAAAATATGCAGGCAGAATCGAGGAGAGATATGAAAGAAATGGAGGAAAATATAAAAGGGTCAATTAATAAAAATATTGACGAAAAGTTCAGCTTAATGGAAAGGAAAACAAAACAACTCGAAGAAAGGATAGAGGAACAACAAAAATATATAGATTATATGAATAAACAATTAAAAAGGAAAAATATTATATTTTTTGGAGTCGAGGAAACGGAGAACAATTATGGAGAGATGACTACAAGAATATTAGAAATAATTAAAAATACGATGAAGATACCATGTCAGAGATGGGAAATTGATACAGTGAAGAGAATAGGCAACAAGAAAGAGGGGAAAATAAGACCAGTGCTAGTAACTCTCCTAACAATGAGTCGGAAAATTGAAATTCTCAAGAAAAAGAAAACACTTGCAAATACTGGACTCTATATAAAGGAAGATTTTACGACTGAAGTATTACGTAAGCGAAAAGAACTTCAGAAAGAGTTAAGACAACTCAGAGAGTCTGGACAAAACGCCGTCTTAAAATATGACAAAATTATAATTATTAATAATCGAGAGCCTTCTGGCAAGAACCCCAACAAGAGATGCCTGTCGCAATCACCGGGTGACGGAGAAGAAATAAAAAATACGTCACGCGAAGAAAGGGTCAAACAAGTACCAAAAAAGAAAAAATCGCACGTTATAACCAACTACATGCGGCCCTCCTACCTTAACGCTCGTGATTCTTCACCATCTGGTTCAAGCTCTCCCAACACAATAAATATCCCAAAAAACTAAGTGGCCCCCTTCCACCTTCCCCAAGCCGGCCGGTCACCGTGGAGGAAGTAGACCAGTACCCCCCTAAATACACAACACAATTTAAAACTCAACAAAATTATTTTTACATAGCAAGTCTTAATGTTCATACCTTATTATCAGACACCAGACTTACAGAGTTAATGTATGCAATCAAAGATCTAAAATGGGATGTGATAGGCTTATGCGAGACCAGGCGATACGATGAGAAGATAGAAGAATACTCTGATTTTATTCTTTACCATACACCTGGAACGTCAGGAAGGAATGGAGTAGGATTCCTCATAAAGAAATACTTAAAAAAATAACATCATATGTTTTAAATCTATATCAGATAGAGTCGGAATTCTGGAAATACAAATATCTGATGGCAGTACATGGTCAATAGTTCAAGTCTGTGCTCCCACTGAAGAGTATGCGATGGAAGATATCGAAGCTTTCTTTATGGGGGAGGCCTACGCCAAACAGGCGACTCCAGAAATTTAGAGTTTTTTTATTTTTATTTGAAGTTTGTTTCAAGCGTATGTAATACTTATATTTCTGGTAGAATAAAGGCTTTTTTATTTTTATTTTTATTTATTTTATTATACAAAAATATTTACAAAGGAAAATACTATAACCAATTATAAAATTACAATTTCAGCCAATTAAAACACGAATATCACAAGGTCTATAGAAATTACATTCGCTGTACTCTTCTCGCGAGCGTGTCGTCTCTGTCGCACGGCAGGAGGCACGCATTCACGTGGGTAGACGCGAGCGCGGCGTATATAATGTTACCGCAAAGCGCGGCTCGTTCCTAGGACCGACTGACAATGGACGTACGGAGTTCACTAGAACGGTGACGGACTGGACCAAGCTTCACAAAGCTCTGGAAGAGACCTCGTCGCCGTTTCTAGACTCCATTCCCGACCACATTGCGACCCGAGAACAGACAGACAATGCGATCTCGGCGCTTACCAGCCACCTGCAAGCGGTCACTAAAGACTGCTCCAGGGAGGTCCCAGCGATGGACCCGAACCATCACTGGGAGCTCCCTGCAGACATGCGGGAACTGATAAACGCCAAGAACCGCGCGACCAGATCTCACGATTGGTACCCCACCGAGGAGTGCCGTTCCGAATTACGCTCTTTACAACGTCAAGTAAAGGCGCGCATGAAGGAACTGCGCGACGAACGGTGGGGCGACACTCTCGGCGAAATCACTCCCTCGCATACAGCCTACTGGCGTATAGCGAAATCTCTCAAAACGGACCAAGTCTCTAAGACCCCTCCCCTAAAAAGACCCGACGGCTCCATCGCTTTCGATGATGACGAAAAAGCTGAATGCTTAGCAGACAGCCTGGAGAACCAATGTTCTCCTAGTCGCGAGCCCATCGACCCCGACCACCTTCTCGAGGTTGAATCCTTTGCGAACAATCTTGCCGAGCAAAGATTAGTTCTCCCCCCCGACACACCTCTCGCCCCGACATCAGTGGATGAGATCCAAACGATAATCAAGTCGTACAAAATCCGCAAAGCTCCCGGTCCAGACGGGATCTCCACCCGTGTTCTCAAACACCTGCCACAGACCTTGTTGCTCCTTCTGGTCAGCATCTTCAATGCGGCCATGGCCAATTGCGCGTTCCCAGACGCCTGGAAATGCGCAACGGTCATCGGTATCCCAAAACCGGGTAAAGACCACAGTCTTCCCGCATCCTTCAGACCAATCAGCCTCCTGAGCGTGCTAGGCAAGCTCTATGGCCGGCTCATAGCCATCCGACTCAAGGACTACGTACAGACAAACGGACTTATCCCTGACGAACAGTTCGGCTTTCGCGAAAAGCACGACTGCGTCCAACAAGTGCACCGCATCACGGAGCACATCCACGAAAACCTTATGGCGAAGCGATCCACGGGGTCTGTCTTCTTCGATGTATCGAAGGCATTTGACATGGTCTGGCACGCAGGCTTGATATTCAAGCTCACTCTCCTGGGAGTGCCAGACGGTCTTGTGAACACCATACAAGACTTTTTGTCAAATCGCACCTTTCGGTACAAAGTTGAAGGCTGCCTCTCGTCGCCACGTCCCATCAAAGCAGGAGTCCCACAGGGCTCCGTGCTATCTCCGACCCTGTACTCTCTGTACACGGCGGACATCCCCAAAACTCCCAATGTTGAGTTAGCCCTTTTCGCCGACGATACGGCTCTCTACACCTCCGACAAGTTCAAGGCGAACGTGTCCTCACGTCTCCAAAAGGCCATCAACGCGCTCGGTATTTGGTTCAGACGGTGGAGAATCGAGGTAAATCCGGAGAAAAGCGCAGCAGTGCTCTTTTCAAAGGATCCCCTCGCTTTGACCCGTCAACAAAACCAGCGCGGAGCACTAACATCGCTCGGCCAGCTCAGTCTCTTCGGCAAGCCCATTCCTTGGGCGAATAAAGCCAAGTACCTAGGGTGTCACACTCGACTCTCGTTTGACGTTTGGACCTCATATCACTAGAGTCAAAAACCGGGCCGCGTTCATTCTGAACCGGCTCTCGTCCGTCATCAGGCATCCCAGAATGTCGCTTAGAAATAAGCTGACACTCTACAAGGCCTGCATCCGTCCCGTCATGTCCTACGCCAGTGTTGTTTTCGCACACGCGGCTCCCTCCAACTTGCGCAAGTTGCAAGTAGTCCAAAACAGATTCACACGCCGCGCGACCAGGGCTCCCTGGTACACGCGAAATGTTGATCTGCACAGAGACCTAGAGCTTCCCTCGATGGTCCGATACTTCAAGGAATGCTCGGAACGCTTTTTCGAGCGCTCCTCCTCCCACCCAAATCCGCTAATCAGGCGCGCAGCCGATTACCGTATCAACACCGCGAATTTCCGCCGATTCCGGCACCGCCGGCCGCGGCACGTCCTTACCGATCCAGACGACCCCATTACGGTTGCTAATCCTCCTTCCGATCACTCTAGAGGTAATAGTAGGGCTCAGGGTAACTCAAACAGACACCGCACTCGCCGGAATCGAGTGCGAAGTAGTAGGACCGCTTCAACGTTCACACGGTACCGCCCGGCGGCACCAGGACGTTTTTCCCCTCAGGCCCTTCAGGCAAATTGAGCAATATACCGCTCTGCCGCTTTGTGAGTAACGCCCAAAGCCGAGGTTCGTTCCCACCTGGGAGCCCTTTGTGCTGTTACTGTTTCGGCTGTATGGCCCTCGAGGCTGTCGCCATATTCCTCCGGTGAAGCAGTAAAGGTCGACGTAGCGACCAACTGCAAGTAGGCTTCGATTATTGCGGCTCGTTCATTTCTCGGAGGACGGCGCGGCGGACAGACGTATGCGTGGCTGCTGCATTTCGGCGCTCGGCGAAGACGTCGCGATGTGAAGATGAACTCTGGAGCTTGTGCAATCATGTCGTGGATGGTGTTCTGCTTCTCGCATGACGCGCTGCGAAGTTCTTTTCAGAACTGCGTGAGTGCGAATCCTGTTTCTATGATTGATGACACGCCGCCTATGCACGATGTTCTTCTCAGAGCTGAGTGCTTTTCTTGTTTCTTGATAACAGCTCTTTTCAGAGCTATTCATCTTGTTTCTGGTAAATGGTAATGGTGTTGGTTCCCGATGAAAGTGACTTATGAAGAAGGTAGCAGTGATAGTGAAGTGCAGTGGTAATGTTGGTGGTAGCCACACACTAATAGGTTACCCAACTAAGGTTATATACCTAAATACCTAGGTGCGAAATTTAGTACGAGAAAAATCCTAGTTATTTAGGTGTGGTTTATTCCCAATGGAATAACTATGGTTACGAAATGTGGTTACGAACTATGATTACGAACGACCCACGTGGTTCCCATCCAGCTCGAATGGACCAAAAAAATGGATGCGCCAGTATGCCGTTTGTGAAAAACAAATTAATGGACTGTATGTATATATGATGCTATATGTCCTTTGAACTTGACAATTGCGAGCTGCCTTGGGCAAAGGACGATACGAGATGGAAGGCAGCCGCGGAAAGGATGAATGATGATGATGAAAGACGAGGAATGCACCAACCTTCTTAGGAAATCCGGTGGACACGTGGGCTCGTAGGT
>CM031575.1:18065659-18090659 GCA_018467065.1 Ephestia elutella | reverse complement strand
AAAGTAGTATTGTATTGTAAATAGGTTTCCACACTTTGTACATAAGTAAATTGCCATCTACATTTAAGCAAATAATGTATTTTGAGTTGATTTTATGTCACCTCCCTACATTAATTTATGCAAATAAAGCATTATGAGTTAAGTACATTTGCTTGCTACCGTAGGTTCTTTCACTCGCTTCCGCCCGTGTCTGGGCCCACGTCCCCGCGTTATCTGGTCGGTTCTATTTGAAAACAAACGCGTTTGGATTTGCATGAATCACGTATTAACAGTTCGTTAACAAACTGTATCGTAAATATTTTGCTCTTGGGAAACCGACACTGGCTCTTGTGTTGCCGCGGGTTGTTCTCCACTGCACTAAAAAAACTAATATTGATGGTTCCAATCCAATATCTGATGATGGTGTATGAAGAAATAATGAACTAGCAAATAGATCGACGGACAAACAGACAGACAACAAATAATAATTCTAAAAAGGTAAACAGTACAAAATGTTTTGGCAAATTTTAACAGATTGGTCGCATGGTCGCTGTGTATTTTACAACAACCATTTTATGTAAGTATTTGTACTTATTTGTTCTTATTAAAAATATAATAATTCTATTATTTATTATTGATTTATTGTTTATTTCAGGTACCCAAAGATTAAATTAATTAATTAGTAGGTATTAATTGTTTTTTTAATATTTTGGCATTAATTGTCTGTTTTTTTAATATTTTGGCATTAATTGTCTCATTAGAAATGAAAATAATTATTGTTCTTCTATAATTCAAGGGAGCAAGTTGAAGCACAGTGGAGATGAGCACTATTTAGTGTATCGTCCCAATACATATTAATTCGAATGTTAATTCAAAATATCTCTGCTCGTACGCGTTCCCATTGCACCATTTTAGGTTAGTAAAGCGGCTGTACTAAAAGCCCTTGGTAATTTAGACGTAATAGAATTTGGAATTATTTACAAAATATCAACTTAGCTGACCCGAAACATAACATACTATGTACTAGCTTTTGCTCTCGCAAGCGTGGCATTGTTTTTCACCAATTTCATACTCTTAGGAATGAAATTTCCTAAATTCCTTTCTAAGTGTTCACTTACGCTATATAATGAACTTCTCTTACAAAATTTCAAGTTACAACTTTCAGTGGTTTAGCCTTCGCGTATATACCAATCAGTCAGTCAATGTACTATTTTTATACCTCTCTCTTTAGTCGTATTTCCTCATGACTGAGGGTCGTGGTCATTATATGGAATGAAACACACACAACAACTCTCTTGGCAATTTTAATGGAGTGGTTTGCCATTGTCTTCTCAATTTCACACACTAGCTGATAATCATCAACCAGAGTGCAGGTTTCCTCACGATGTTTTCCTTCACCGGAAGCAAGTGGTGGTCGATGAAAACTAACATGAGTCAGATTGGTATACAAACTCATGTAGCCCGGGCAGGATTCGAACCTGGCATTTTGCATCCACAGGCGGGCGCACTACCACTCGGCCACCACCGCTTCTTTTACCGCGCTTTTATAGTACCTATTAGAAGAAAACGTTATGTATTCCTAGTACAACTGAAGTCAATTAGTAGTGAAAATACGTTCCGAAATGCTAGTAGTTTGTAGCTTTGAGACATAATATAATAAGATAAATAATTAGTTTTCGACGTGAAAAAGAGCCTTCTTTTGAAGGCCAAGTTTCAATAAAAAAAATTGACTGACTCTTGAATATAATAACAATAATTGATCAGTTAATAGTATTATGGATTCCTGTTCTGAAAGGGTACACACTGTTTGCTTTAAATATCTACATCTACTGTCATCTACATCTTATCAGACTGACCGAGCTTCATATTTTCTACATTTCGTACATCTAGTCGCTTTCTACGTGCAACTACGAGAAAACTTACTAAAATGTCGTGGTACAATGTAAACTTGTTATCGTCGATGTCGTCCATAAAGTACCGTAGGCGCGGTAGTTTTCGGCACTCCGGCTAATACCAATTAAATATAATACCGAGGACATTTGTTGCTACCAACATGTTTTTTTTTTTTCATTTTATCGATCAACCTTCTTAAGCTACGGTCGTTAAAGAAGATTCCAATAAAGTCATAAAAAATATAAAAATATGATTTAAATTATTGCTCAGATTTTAATTTGTAAGTTAAAATAGGTGTTTTGGAACTTTCAAAATGTGTCATTCTAGAAATGGATTTTAAGATCATTGAGGCGTTATTGTAACTTGGGGGTTGGATTCTTCGTAAAATAATATACCTAATATATCAAAACATACATACACGTAATTTTGATTTTTATCGAAGTGAAAAATGCCGGGTCTCCCCATTGATATCTATGAGTATGGGTATACTCATAGATATCAATGGGAGACGGCATTTTCACTTCGATAAAAATCAAAATTACACGTGTATGTATGTTTTTGAAATATCTACGGAACCTCAGAGCTGTCAGACTGGCCAGTATTAGCTAGGGTATTCTATAATCTGTGCTAGTATTGTATAAGACCATGAGAAATAAGTCATCCTCTGTGTCGAAGGCCAAGATCCGCTTCGTAAGTCGCTGCGCCATAATAGGAAGTATATATGTTTCGCAGAAACAATTAAAATAACATAACATCTAATTAGGTAATCTAATCAATTCCCAAAATGTCAACACTGATCCGTATCATCGGTCTCTAAAAATCCAATAACCATAAATCTCAAACTTGGCATGTTCGCACTTCGACGCCCACGCAGGACGCTTTTACAGTTTTATAGAGCAAACTCTCCATTATGGTAATATAATAATTCTTAATTATGTCTGTTATTTTGCTGTTAGTTATATCATTGGTTGCTTGGAGGATTTTTTTGCATAATTATCTTTAACTAATATTATAAATGCAAAAGTAAGTTTGTTACTTCTTCACGCTTTATCTACTGAACCAATCTTCCGGGCGTACATCCCAGAAAAAGAACTGTTCCTGAAGGATTTCACGCGGGCGAACCCATGGACGTAAAAAGCTAGTGTATAATAAAAATTTAATCAGTACAAATTTTATCAAATTTATCTATAACACACTTGATAAGAAAAAAGAATAGATGGAAAAATGAGTACAAATAAGTGTAGCAAGGTTGTCTCACTTCTTATCTATATCTAATCAAATAAAACTGTAACTGACCTGTCTGTACAAAGGAGATTGAGACAAAAAGGAAGGGTTTGTTATAGAGCCAATCAAAGCAAATCATTTATTATAATATATACCTAGTATAAGTGCTGGAATCCTGTGGTAACTTAGCACATGACTCCGGCATTAAGCATACATACACACATAGCAGTGCTAAGTAATAAACACTTGTGTTAAAAATACCAATAGCCAATGATATATTATATAAACAAGACCAATAGCCAAAAGCAACTGAATGAAATTGAATGCGGTTTTTACAGTTGTGTGTGTGAAGGTTTGTATTCAAAACTATGTTTCTTTTAAACACAACGTTAGGAACCTAAGATTCCACGAGGACGAAGTTGCGCGCTGGGATGTTTTTATTATAGTGTGTAGCAGGAGTTAAGGATCACTTGATTAATATGAACGAGCGTCTGTCTTCAATGGTTTATTTTGTACTACTGGTTTTACATCTTAACATGCATCGGTATATAACAGAAATCGATATAAGAAACAAAAGAAACTGATCGCATCTAACATAAACCGCCCACCAAAGGACTTTATGAGTCCTTTAAAGTCACTATAGCTTTGTCTATTCGCAATAAATTACATAATATCACTCTCGCATGTGTCTATTGGCAATAAACATAACTTCGTAACTGTTCGTTTTACAATATTGTGACCACTCTTGACACTATAGACACGAGTACAGCCGTCGGGCCCGGGGTGTTTATCCACTATTCTGCCAAGTAGCCACTTTCCAGGTGGTAAGTTCTCTTGTTTGATCAAACAATATCTCCAATCTCCATATCTTTTCTTTTTAAGCCATTTTGGACGCTGTTGGAGTCTAGAGAGATATTCGGTTTGCCATCTGGTCCAAAAATCATTCAGCAACTTTTGGAGATATTGCCACCTTGACAGATGGTGAATTTTGACATTTTTTCATGCTCGGGCTGGGCACGGTTATGGGGGCTTCTCCAATCAGAAAATGACCCGGTGTTATAGGGCTCAATAGTTTCATTATCTAAATCATCTCTTGGACATAAAGCCGGGCCTGCTGAGTCTCAAACATGCCTCTATTTCACACAAAACCGTAGTCATTTCTTCTGAAAGTCAAGTTGGTGGTGAGGATCCTCTTTAAATGGTACTTTATCGACTTCACTCCGGCTTCCCACAGGCCTCCGGGTTCGGACTATAAGCTGGATTGTAGTGCCACTGGGTGCCGTCTGAAGCAAGTGTATTTTTTCGATGTCTCCAGAGAATTCTAAACATGCTTCCTTCCAGAGGGAAACTCAACCTTTTGTTTGCCCCCTACAAAATTTCGCCCTTGATCACTCCATAAATGAGCGCATTTTCTCGCCGAGCACAAAACCTCCGGAATGCCCCCCAATGAAGGCTTCTGGATGTTAGATCTCCAACCAATTCTAAATGAATGGCCTTTGTGGCCATGCATATAAAAATGGAAATGTACGCCTTTTGGAGTTCTAATTCCTTCTTTCCTTTACTTGTCAAAACTTGAAAAAGGTCCGGGCAAAGTCCACGCCTGAATGTAAAAATGCACGAGCTGGTGTCACGCGCACCCTTGGTAGATCACCCATAACTTGTGTTCGTGGTTCGTGCGTTATGTTTGGCACATTCTCAAACATTGGTGAACATATTGTCGGACTTGCCCCTTGACCCTTATTATCCAGTACTCTGGATCTTATGTATGACAGCATCAGCTGTATGCCTCCATGCAAGGTTCTAGAGTGTGCATCTGCTATTATCAAAGGTGTAAGGTTGTTCTTGGTCCCTAAGATAATTGGATGTTTGATTTGATCTGACAAACATGAGTTTCGTAGGCGTCCGCCCACCCTAAGAATCTGTTCTTCATCCAAGTATGGGTCTTAAAGTCTTCAGTGTACTAGTGTTTCTTACTTGTTTACCTCTTTAGTCTATCTATTTCGTCTGTAAATTCTTCGTTCTGTACTCTTTCTTAACGCAAAAATTTAGAGAATTTTCTAGCTCTTCAGTTGTTAATGTAGTAGTGGTGTCATCTTTTAGTTTTGTTTGTTTCCAAAAAAAATCTCTTGCAATATGTTATACTTCTGATTAATTCCAATCAGTGTGTCAAAAATCTTTAAAATGTTCTGTAATTCTTCTCTTACTTCTTCGTTTTCTATCACCGTTAGTGTATGTACTTTCTTGCTTTCTATATCCGTAGTTTGTACATTTTGGTTTTCGTAAATAATTTCATGTCTTTCTAGCCATTCTGGGCCCTTCCACCACAAATCGTATAGTTTTAATTCAGAAACAAATGCTCCCCTGGATGCAATATCAGCCGGGTTCTCGTGAGATAGCACATGATACCAATGATCTTTCGGTAAGCATTCTCCATAATTTCGACAGTTCGGTTTGCGACAAACGCCTTCCACCGGTTAGGTTCTCCTTGGATCCAAGCAATCACTATCAACGAATCTGTCCATGCGTGCACACGAGACGACGGGATTCTCAATAGAAGTTGATACTTCGCTTTTAGTAGACGGGACAGCAACAGAGCACCGCATAATTCGAGTCTTGGCAATGAGACTGTTTTTAATGGAGCCACACGTGTTCTTGAGGCAATCAATGATGTTGAGACACTGCCATCAGGTTTCTGAACGCGACAATACACAACTGCAGGAATATTGCCTTTCATGGACGCATCACTGAATCCATGGAGTTGAACATTCTCATTGTCAGAAGTCTGAGTTCCCAGCCAACGATCGATGCGTATGCCGTTCACATTGATGAGATCTGTACGTATCTTTTCCCATTCTTCTCTGATGTTCATATCAATTGGTTCATCCCATCCAACCTTACTTGTCCAGAGTTTCTGTACAAGCGATTTTTGCAGCGACGATGCACGGCGAAATCCAACCGAGAGGATCGAAGAGTTTCTGAAGATCTGATAAAATGCTTCTTCTTCGTGACATTTTCTGCAAGTGGAGGTAAATGTAGGTTGTATTCGAATCTGATCATTGCCTAGATTCCATTGAACACCTAAAGCCTTGATTGTGCCATCGATATTCATATCAACATGAGCTTTTGCTGATCTTTCGCTCTGATCTAATGATTTCATAAAATCAGCACTGTTTGAAGACCATTTTTTCAGCGTAAAGCCACCCAACTGTAACAATTCTTTTAGATCCTTGCTGACCTTGATCGCCTCTTCAACATTGCTGCAGCCTGATAAAATGTCATCGATGTACATATCTTCGCGAATTATTCTTGGTGCAGCTTCAGGAAATTTCTCACCCTCATCATTAGCTAGCTGCATGATGGTTTTGACAGCTAGATAGGGTGCGGAAGCTGTTCCGAATGTGACCGTCAACAGCCTTAGGTCTTGAATATCTTCTTGATGACTCTTTCCTCCAAGCAGTATGCGCTGATAATCGACATGTTCTTTTGTTTAGCAGGATCATTCGATACATCATCTGTATATCGGATACAAAACAGATTTCATGTGTTCTCCACCTCATTATAATGCTTCGTAAATCTTTGAAGTACAGGACCAGTCAACAATTCATCATTAAGGGAAATCCCGTTGGAACCCTTGCACGAGCTGCCGTCGAAAACCACACGGGTTTTTGTAGTTTCTTTATCGTTCCTGACGACAGCGCGTGGTGCGGTAAGTATACTTGATTCTTTGGTTTTCTTTTCTTTTTCAGGTACTTCTCTTCTAGGTGTTTCAAACTCTTATATTCTTCGATGAACTCTACTGTATTCTTTTTTCATTTCAGGATGTCTATTCAGTCTTTACGTTCCAGTTGTAAAAAATCTATTCATCGCTATTTCCCTTGTATTACCTTCTCTGTTGATTTTGGATTATGTGTTCTAAAAGGTAAGTTGACTATGTATCTTCCTTCGTTATTTCTTCTATGTGTCTTTTCATAAATTTCTTCGTATAGACTTTCTTCTCTTGTATAATTTTCTGTTTGATTCCATTGTCTATCTCCCACATTGTTTTCAGTAGCTCTTTTACGTCAACGTCTTGTGTGGTTTCCAGGAAACAACTTTGTTTTGTGTTGTGAGGCTTGATGTGTTTATTTGACCGAAGACGATCCAGCTTCTAGTTTAGTGCTTTGAGCCATTGGCATGCCAGGTGGACCCTTGATCAAGCCTTCCTGAATTATGTTTGAGTATTCTTTCACATCTAGTAGCAGATCTATGGTTCCCTTCGATTCATAATATTGTGGATCTGCTAAATCAAGATTAGCCAAGTGTGACCAATTTTCTCTAGGTACTGAACTGGTAGGTATGTCGATTGTCAAGTGTTTAGACATCACGTAGGCATTGATGGATAAGCTAAAGTTTGGTTCCCAGCGTGATAAAACATTTGCTTGTACCTTTTGTTTGACAACGACTTTCATGCGGATTCCATTCCAGTGACGATACTATTAGTTGGCTGTCTCTTGAGTTTAAGAAGTTGAGCTGCCTTCTCACTGGATAAAGCAGGCTTGTGATCCTGGGTCTACAGTTAGCGCCTTGAGCGCAATGGTGTGTCCTTGTTCGCTTTGTAATGTCACCATTGCGGTTGCTAGGTAGTCCCACATTTTGTCCGGCATTGTAGTAATGACGCGATCATAGTATTGACTTCTGCACCTTCTCTTCTACATCTGCTTGGGTTGATGATGACAACGGCTGTATAGTTCCTGATGAGGCCGAGGTATCCGGTTTCTTAGATTGATGTACAAGAGTATGATGGCGCCGGTTGCATATACGACAGGACATTGGTAATCGACACTTCATAGCTGAATTTGTCCTGATGCCAGGCAATTGAAGCACAGATTGTTTGTTTTGGCATATTCACTCCGTTCGGTAGGTTGCATTTTTGCGAACTCCTTACAGTGGCATAAAGCATGATTCTCTTTACACAGGTTACAAATCCTCGTGGCAACTGAAGCATGCAGAGCGCGTTCCTTGGTAGGCTTATCTCGTATCGTTGTTGTTGAAACAGGCGTAACTAGTTCCAATGTTCTGAATTTGCCTTCTAAAAATGTCTTCAAGTTCGCTCCATTTAGGCAGAAGCTGTTCTGAATTAGCCTTATATGCATACTCCTCCCAATCCTTGTGCGACTCTGAGTCCAACTTCTGCATCTACCAGAAATATTATTATCGGATCCCAAGAATCTGTGTTTACACTAAGATTTTTAAGGCTGTTAAGAATCTCAGTCGTTGTATCTAAAATAGACTTGAGTTGACTTGCTGACTGGGAGTTGGATTTTCTCATAGCAAATAATCTCTTCCAACAACGAATTCACTATAAGTCGTTTATTGCCATAACGAGTTTTTAGGGTATCCCACGCTTGTTGGTAATTGGTTTCAGTAACCTGAATATGCTTGAGTAAAGATGCCGCTTCCCCGCTTATACTGGTTTTTTAAATAGTGTAACTTTTCTACCTTGCTAAGTGATTTGTTGTCATGAACGATGCGAAATGTACAAATCATTGAACGCTGGCCACTCCTCGTAAACACCGGTGAACGTAGGTAGTACAATCCGTGGTAACTTCAAGGCGATTCGATTGTTGTGGTGAGCTGTCACTAAGATCGCCGATGCTTGAAGTTGGTGACTTCGTGTTCAATCTGGTTAACATGTCTCGTAGTTCACCTATAGTAGCGAGGTACAATTCTTCATATTGATAAAATTCGTCATTTACATAATACGGTATTGAACTGCGTTTGTCTCTTGGTATTACTCGTCCCAGATCGTGATTGGCGTTATTGAATATTTTCCAGTATTCCTCTATACACTGAATCCGGAGATTGTATATAACCTTTTGTTAAACGCTGTTTAGGGCATTTCTTCAAGTTAATTTGCGCTTTCTTCAATAATTCTGCGGTATCTTCTAATACGAGAAGAATTTCATCCGATTTAGTAGCCATAATAGGTAACTTAACACGTTAAAGTTCACAAATCACTTTGTTGTAAATCGTAATAACACACTATTCAAAGTTATAAGTCCGCAATAATGTTGTTTACGCATAAAAGATTCACTCGATGTCGTCTTATCTCTGATGGAATGCAGAGCCTATTGTTCTCGAGCGGTAGCAAACTGGTTTCTATTCAATGCGCTGCTGCGCACGGTCCGGCTCGATTCTGACCACTATGTAGCAGGAGTTAAGGATCACTTGATTAATATGAACGAGCGTCTGTCTTCAATGGTTTATTTTGTACTACTGGTTTTACATCTTAACATGCATCGGTATATAACAGAAATCGATATAAGAAACAAAAGAAACTGATCGCATCTAACATAGTGTTACATTTCTTGTCTTGTATTTTTGTAACCACAACTACCAAAAGAATTCGGTCCATTTAATAAACAAAAACAAGACCATTTGATTGGCAGGCGCGAGTATCAGTAGCGCATGCGCGTGAACTGTCAAAATGATCCGAAATCTGACAACCAAACACCTAACTGTACATGGGATTTTAACCTTTATTGTTTGGATTTTAGAACCAATATTACGTGAATTTCAATTATTGCGGTTGCTGCTTTGGTTCGCGCCGATGAGCAGTAGGAGGTCAACAGTAGGGTCACCATACTCTATTGTTTAGTTGGGATAATTTTAAGCGTATCAAAAATTATTACCATTAATCACTTTATACACTAATACTATTTAGTACTTCTAATCATACGTTTGTACTTCAAGGTAATAGGTTTTTCTTTGATAACTAAAAATATATGAATAACATTAAAGAAAAGCATAACAGAAAAGCTCACGGAATGCCGCCTGCGATGGTTTGGTCATGTCATGAGACGCCCTGAAGACCATGTCGTGAGACAGGCTCTGGCTCTGCCTGAGAATAGAAAATGTAGATGACGCCCACTAGCCACCTGGCGGTCCACCATTGCAAAGGACTTAGAGAAAACCCAAACAAACGTTTTGACAACCCAGGACCGACTGTCCTGGCGCAGCAGAACGAGGAGAGCCGACCCCAAATAATGGGAAAAGGCTAGGACAAAGTAGAAGAACTAAAAATATATGAATCTAAAATCTGGACTATCTGTCATTTAAAAAAACGCAAATTCCTAGAGCTCTACGGTGCTATAGTTCTCTTTTTAACAACTTGAGTGTTCAAATTTAAGAGCCCGCACTAGGCCAATGACAACTAAGATTTTCCCCCGCTACCCGCTACCCAGTTCGCCCGCACGCATCCAATCCGCGTTCTAAATAAAATGCTGGCGGGGCGCGGGCGGCGCGGCGGTTCAGAGGCGGATGGTTAAAGCATGCGGGCAATTATACGTATTATTTTTTTTAAAGCTTTATAAAAAGATATTTAAAAAAGTAAGTAACATAAGCCCTGCCTTATCTATAGAGTACTTTATACAAAAATTTTCAATCTTTATTTTAATGTATTGCTTGAATAATAGCAGTTTAAAGTGTTAATTATAGGTGATTTGGAGGCAACTTCGCGATTTTTTTCTATCGAGAAAATTTTATGCAATCGTGTATTTGAGTAACATAATCCCTCGTGCTAGTCCTGAAGTTTGCTATATCTTAATTTTACATTCAGTTTTACATTATTGTAGATATTACAGACGATCATGTGAAGCAATCTAGCCTAGTACGGGCCCTTAATAAAACTATTTTTTTCAATTTTAAAGAAGCTTTCTGAGAACATAATGT
This sequence comes from Ephestia elutella, assembly GCA_018467065.1. Taxonomy (NCBI): domain Eukaryota; kingdom Metazoa; phylum Arthropoda; class Insecta; order Lepidoptera; family Pyralidae; genus Ephestia; species Ephestia elutella. Next base: position 18,079,853 of record CM031575.1, on the reverse strand, counting down.
AGAACATGAAAGATTCATAAAACTCGGAAAAGCTGCCTTAAAAATAGGCCAAACTAGGTTGTTATGTTTTATTGGTTTACTAGCTTTTGCCCGCGGCTTGGCCCGCGCGAATTTCCCACGAGAACAGTGCTTTTTCTCGGAATGATAGGTACCCTATGTCCTTTTCAGTACTTCTAATTATGTGCATGCAAAATTTCAGGAAGATTGGTTCAGTAGATAAAGCATGAAGAGGTAACAATTTAACAAACAAACTCACTTTCGCATTTATAATATTAGTTAGGATTATTTAAAGCCCTGCATTTCTATTCAAAATAAATAAAAACAACTTTTAATCTTCAGCAGTGTTGAGGATTACTTTTATCTACTAAAAGATATTGTTTTGTTTTATGTTTTATCTAATCAAAATGCTAAAAACGATAATATTTATCTTTAAAAAAATGTAATTTCGCTGTACGTAATACAAAGTGCGTACGTGCAAAAGACGTGTCATTTCCAATCATTACGTAGTCTGAACCTACATCCTACTTACGTATTTTTATCAACATTTTATCATAATCAACTCTGTATGGAATAAAATAAATATAAATATAGCCGACTCGGGGAAAGGTACTCACAGAATCCTTTGGTGCTTTCTCCTTCTCATCCCCCGGGGGCACGCACAGGACACTTGGGAATATAAGGTTCAGATGTTTTGATGAAAATCGATTTGATTTGTTGAGAGACCGGTAACGACCCGGTGTTTTTTTGAGGTTAGGAGCAATGACTGACGTTTGAGTTGTCATAGACATCTCAGTTGACAGTGACAACTGACAACAAAGAAAAACAAAGGGAGGCATATAAGTCGGCTAAACAAGTTCTAAACAAACTCCATATCAGGGCCCGATTAAAATGCTTCCATAAGCCTCGATTTCCCACCATTCTTCTACATTTATACCTCCCCTTATTGTCTTATTTGACTTATCTAAGTTATAAAGTGCTCTAATGTACTACATATATATTTACTAATTTTTGTACACACCAATACATAGAAAGACTTCGAGATCTTATTTTAAGTAGCCTGATAGATGATGGAATCAATTATTCGAATGACAACAATTGAAAAACATCATCAACGTGATCATCAGATATTTTTCTAAAATATCCATAGTCAAAGAGTTAAGTATATAAAAATGCCTTTATCGAAGATTACATTCTAAATTGATGAAAATACAGCTAACAACACGTTAAGGTGGCGCTGCATGGACCTCTATGAATATGCTGTTAGGCTATACAAATTGTAAAATCTAAGTTTCTTTCATAAAATTATCCCTAAAAAATATATATCTTTAATTAAAAATCTCCCTGGCCACCGAAGACTTGGTCACCCTGGGTCAAGTGTCAAATTTGGACGTTGTAATAAAGACCGTACGCAGGTTCGATGCCCCGCCAAGTCTGTTTGTACGCCTGGCGATGTGCCTGTCTGTCCGTCGCGTCGGTCTACTTTGTATTTTAATACATGTCAGTTCTTTATCAGTAGCTGTAAATGATCATATACAGATTGAAATGTTTATTCTGAAACTAGACCTCCACAGAGGCTTTTTGTTATTACATAACATATATTTTATCTTTACGGGGTAGACAGAGCCTCAGAATGTTAAATTCAGAACATAGCTACTTAACACATGTGTTGAAATCGAATAAAGGAATTCTCGAAAAGTTTGCTAGACCATCGGCTATTTAGAATTAAATATTAGCTAACCCGTCCCTTGACCGACTTTTACTATTAGCTCCAGAAGAAAAGCAGCTGGTGCAATCAATTTTCAAAAGTATTTGTATGTTAATCTACAATATTATGGCTAAACATGCTAGGGCGACCAGCTATTATTATTATCGGGGACAAAAATGGGCCGATATTATCAACCTTTCATTTTTCAAACAACCTTTTGAAAAAGCGAAATATGATATGTTAGTCGGTAGCGATCTTGATAACAATCTACAAACATATTATTTTTCACTCAACTAAGCTCGTCTATAGTGTCTTTTAAGAGATGTTTATCACCATTTGTGCAATTGTATTGAATTATATTTAAATGTTAAACGTTTTTAAGTAATCCATTAGGCTGATATAAAAGCGATGTTTCATTTTTTCCGTCCTGAAAGTAAAAACATATTGAGCACATGATTGTTCCATAAAATATAACCTAATTCAGTGGAAAGTGAATTGTATAAGGTTTTTTACTAAATGGTAAGGTATTTGTGTAAGTGGCCAGTTTAAGCTTTGATCCACTTTAGTTAAACATTTCATGTAAAATGTTGCCAAGACGCGGCTCCCACTATCAATAAGTTATCAGACTTGTGTCTGAGCTATAATAGGTATGACGCTTCGAGAGCGAAGCATTTTGCAGGAGGACCGTGATAGCTGTGACCTGTACCTGTGCCACAGCCCTAAAATTATAATGTAAACAAATAGTGTAGAGAAATTGAGATTAAATAGTATTGGTGACCGCTCCTAAGAGATGTCATGTACGAGTAGGGCCAAGTTTCTAACTCAACGCGCCCTTTTTCTACAAGGCCAAACATCACAAACTCTACACCGAAGCTTTGTAGTTCGGACACATTGGCGTAAGGTGAGAAATTTATTCACTGAAACATTCACAAGAAACGACGAGAAGTCAGAGCTTATAGAACTAGAAGCTTGGCTCTACACGCCACGGCCTATTGTCAACGTGTATTTTTTACTACACCATTTATAATGGAATTATTGGGCATCAAATTCCCAAACTGGCGCTTAGATTTACACAAAAGCATATTTTTATGCTACAAACATATTTGTTCCGGCATCACAGCCGCAGAAAACGACACCGAACCAGATACAACCGGACATTACCGCAAGATACAGGACACCGTCGAAAAAAAATATATTGTCTGTATTGTCACCATTTCCCAAAGTCTCAATGGGATTATTATTAGTACGGAGATAGCATCTGTATTCTTATAGAAATATGATCGCCTTATTATAACGATATTTGCTATTTTCTCTTTGTTGGCCCAAACATCGATGGGCGATAAGGCCTATTGTGTGGCGCTAATAAGGTCCCCTATTTTGTGGACACAATGAAGTTGTTTCAATTTTGAATACGAGTTGTATGGTACTGTTATCTAGATTTAATAAACGTAGTTTACTATCCGTAAATGTTGAGTCGATAATAATATCATTTTAAAATTAAACAAGTATGTACAATGTGAACCTATTTTTTATTGGGTGGTCATTTAACTATCCTGTGAAAACCCGTATGTAATGATAAAAACTTTAAAAGCCGGTCAGTGTTTTATTCCATAAAAAAAACAAAAATTTAAAATTTTTATAATACCAAGATTGATCAAAGAATTGCAAACTAATTACTGGAAATAAATATTTTTAATGCCTTTTTTTAATAATAAGTATTTATTGTAATTCTAATCAATTATTTTTAATGGATTACCACTCTACGATTTTTATTTATTTTCACATAATTTATGCGTTTTTGAGCAACATATACGTTTAGCAGCCTTGCGTAAATTTATTTATTTATTTCATTTTATACAGCGTGTCATTACAGGCTTAACTAAATTCAACATCGCTAAAAAACATTAAAAAAATTGGTACACATAATAATGCCTTGCCTGTGAATATTTTTACCTACAATACAATTTTCCCCAAAACTAACGTAGTAACGTCCAAACTAAATACATTTATTTCAGAAAATTCGTTGGACTGGCATCTAAATTGGTGAACAATAAAGGTGTGAAATTACCGCGAAAGCCTTTGGAATGATTTCCTTGATTACAATATAACGGGTGACTGGAAAAACGCTTTGTGTGTATGCAAATAACGGTTTTGTGGGTGTAATAATGATCACGGTGGGCTCCCTTTGTGTCCGTGGATTTCATTCGCTTCTGGGGAAAACCTTCTCGTATTTTATAAAGTGATCGAATACTGTATGAAAATTCAGTTCCTTTTTGTATATTTTTTTGCTTTATGAAAAATAGATGAAAAAATGTCGTATTATAGCACCTATAGTATGCATGCGTATATATTGATAAGAGCATCGATATTTTTTTAAATAAATAATAATAGGCCTATAACAAAAAAATTAAAAAGTCGGGTTTTTCTACAAACGAGCTAGTTAAAGGGGCCCAATATATTTTCGAACGTAGCTAAGTAAGGTTACTTATATTTTTTGGTAAGTATCGTTTAGCATCGGGGATTGTACGAATATGAGTAAATCCTTCAATGGATTATCCAGAACCAGAACATACTTTGTATCTCATGTTGAAAATAAAGAATTTAATTTAATTCTTCATTTACAGGAGCCAAAGTAAAAGTCACTGACAGCACAAATCAAATATTTTTTATGAGTTACGCCGCACTTCTTTGTGTTTTCTGCTATTCATCGCAATTATATTAATTATGTTTGTTCGTCTGTGAGCCGGTGGGTGTGAAACCAAGGCATTGTTGAGGAGGGTATGACGGTATACTTTATGCTCTCCGACTATAATTTATGTAGTGATAGGAGCGGTTTCTTTTCAAGTTTTCGGGGGAAATTATATGGAGTCTTTTGAGGTGTGTTTCGTCATGTCTTGTAGTTTGAGCAGAGCTTCCTATACAGTTTCAAATATTTATGTGAGTCGGCATTTTTTTTATATTATTGACAACAATGCGCTTAAATAATTATTTGCGATAGATTTTTCTTACTTTTGATTTTACTATTTTCTATGAAGCAATCGATGAAAAGATGATGTAGATTAATGAGACTCTCTATCAGATTCGAAATAATAATTGCTATATTTTATGTCAATCTTTATGCCCTGACTCATGCCAAAAAAGCAGTGTCCGTAAAAATAAATATGTACCTAATTGAACATTAAAATTCAAACGGAAATTCTATTGTGTGTGCATAAACTTAGGATCTTCAGGGTTCTATTCGGCCTATGTCAGGCGGTAACAAAATAACACGCCTATTCATTTTTATTGTCTGACTAACTACTGTTCAATTCCTTCTTTTGTTTTTCACAAATCTATTATCTACTAATTTATTACTCTTTTTACTACGCACCGCCACAAAATATAGAGCTACAAGTATGCGCTTGGCAGTACAGCGAACTAATTTTTCGTCTGTCAGAATTTATTTTTAAAGCGTAGGTGGCGCCTCCACTGCAAAGCCAACTTATACTTGGCAGTCTGTATTTCACACTTCTCTTCTAATGAGTTAATAACAAATGTTCGGCGCAGCAAATGATAGGGTACACGCCCCAATTACCGGCCACAGGTGACGGCGGCTTTGTTCGCGATACGGTGAATGGTAGGCCTTATTACACGGTTGCCGGTTGACGAAGTGTATTTATTTTGTGAAGTTAGAGATGCCGTCAAAGGGAATTCAGTCGTGAAGGTGTGATCGTTTTGTGAGTATGAAATTAAAATAGCACCGAATTAGGGCTTTTCTGTAGATAATACTAGCTGCGCTTCGCTCCCGTAAGAGTTTCGGGATAAAAATTATCCTATGTGCCCAGTATATTTCTACCCGTAAACCAAATTTCATCAAAATCCGTCCAGTAGATTTTGCGTGATTGAGTAACAAACTTCCTCACAAACTCACAAAGTCGCAAACTCACATCCAAACTTCCGCATTATTACTACCATACCAGCATAAATTTAATTAAATTCCGCCCAGTGGCTGAGGCGTAATTGAGTAACAAAAAATTCGAAAGAACCAAAAGAATAAAATTTGCTTAAACAAATCTGAAATCAAAGTTGTAGTATTTACTATGTATATTGTATCTCTTAAACTGCTTCCAATTTCACCAATGAAAATAACAAATAGGTAGAAATATTCACAAAACAGCCTTCAAATAGAGCCAGTGGGCGGCCCCGGCCATCGAGTCATGTAACCCACTACTGTGTCATTACCCGATGAATACTTGATGTCGGACGATTCAGGCATTTCACCATAATATTTCTGGATACGAGCACTGCTGTTAGCAATCAATTATTAACTTCTGAGCACAATATTTAATAGCAGTTCATCGTTTTTTCCTTCAAGGTTGTGTCATTTTTTTCTAGTAGTTTTCTACGGTCGGAATTGGGCCACTAATACTCCAATATTAGGTTACCTTTACCTGAAGCGGTGGTAGTGAAGACGTTAGCTTGTGACATGAACATGACAGTGCCTGTGGTCAAAAGGCACCATATTCGATATCTATACATGATTGTATACCATTCTCACTCACCACTTTCTTCTGGTGAAGGAAATCACAACAAACTTAATACCTACCTATTAAAGTCAGTGTCCTTTATTACTTCTGTCTACAAATTGAAAAACAGTAAAGATTAATTTCTAAAATATGGAGCGTTTACCTTGGTTGGTCGCTCACTAAACTTCCCCTTTATAAGTCGACCAGCGACCATTGCCATCAAATATGCAGACCCTACTCACTAAATAACAGTTTTGTCGTCAAATTACGGAACGTTTTGCCGATATTATAATGACAGACGGACGGACGGACTTTTAATCGCATGCATGTTTGAGTGGATTATTGTATTGTAGGCAACAATGGCGTGGTCGAAAGATGAGCGCTGAGTGCGTACATTGCTGGTTCCTGTAATCAACTGTAATCATAGAGCAACACGGTCTTCCTCCACGCGCGGAAGTCCTTGTTGCTGGAAGACTGTAATGATTAACCCTGCCAAAAATATTTCTATGTAAAATTAGCAAAGAGGAGGCTCGTAATGTCAAAAACTTACCTATCAGATCTCATGTAGAGCCTTAACTCTACAAGCCCTAACTTCACATCACAAACTCTACACCTTGATCTAAATGGGGCTTGGCCGTTTTTATCTATCGTGCATATAATCTGGCATTTGTTTTTATGATGACGTCACATAGCATATGTTACTTAGTTGCAAGGAATCTAAAGATTACTCACACTTCAAAATCTGATAAGGCGTTCAGGGCGTGGAATAAAGAAACTAACATAACACTTATTTTTGATCTGTCGTCTAAAAACAGCATTAAAAGCCAGCAATGGACGCGCACCAACCTCATCGCGCCCACCCGTGGGAAGCTGCCCAGCTGTGGGGCGTGGGGTAGTGTTTTAGTTCCGTGGTCAGCGTTTATTTCACCGCTGCTGCTAACGCTACCTGTTTCACGGTAATTTGTCTAATTACACATTTTTCACTCGGTATTATTTTTTAAACGTAAGTCGTTACCGGAATTTCAACTTTATCTGTAAAAAAATAATTTCGGTAAAAGGAAATACGTAAGTATGTTTTTTTGTATTTAAATTTAAAGTTGTGATTACTTGAAGATGTGTAATGTAACTAAAGTAATTCATTGGAAAAAAGGAAAGATTATATATTTTCATTCCAGACACGACATGTCAAATTATGAATTGAATCAAATTTGCGAAGGAAATCCATGAGAAATTCCGTTACTCACAGCCTCAATACATCTCGAAAAGTCATTCCCAAGTAAATCGAATCATTGTAGTGCTCTTACTTGCGCATAGTAGCAATTTTAAAGTGTTGCCACCTCCTGCGTGAGAAGCAGTATAGTATTTTTGTGAGAAGTGCTTCTGTTACGGTCGAGAAGACTTTTTAAAAGAGATATTTGACTGCCAAATTTTAAGAGGAAGTCTTGCACTATCATTTTGCCCCAAGAAATTTACTATTGGACCTAGAATAAAATTACTATAAGTACTTATCACACATTGCGCTGATGACCTCACGGGATGGGACAAGATGTGATGTCAGCGGATGAATTCGACACACCGCGATGATAAAAATAATTATAAATTTTATACCAATTTTCGTGTGTCAGTGCTTTTGTCAATACCTACTACTACTTACTACCCTAGTACTCTACTTTTATTATAGTAGTATAGTAGTTTATTATAGTTACTAGCTGTCGCCCGCGGCTTCGCCCGCGTGAGTTTCGCTTAGATGAAAAATCTCTCTTGGAACTTTTCATCAGATGTTCCAGATCTTCAATTTTTATACGTCAGCAGAAAATGCTCATCAGGTTGAACGATTTTTGCTAAGGCGCCATTTCCATATATGTTATAGTGTAGCTGGTCTCTTGGAGCTTTTCATCAGATGTTCCAGATCTTCAATTTTTATACGTCGGCAGAAAATGCTCATCAGGTTGAACGATTTTTGTTAAGGCACCATTTTCATATTACTTATAGTTTAGCTGTTCCATTATGGTTCTTCATCAGGTGTTCCAGTTTTCAAAATGAATTATAGCCTATATGTTGCCCAGGCTTAATAGCTATACAACAAAAAAAGTTTCATTCAAATCCGTCCAGTAGTTTTTGCGTGAAACGCGTACATACATACAGACAGACAGACAGACAGACAGACAGACAGACAGACAGACAGACAGACAGACAGACAGACAAGAAATTCCAAAAAAAATTTTTTGCTTTCTATTGTTCTTTTTAGGTCTCCCTCTATCCATTTCAGTCAAAAATATTAAATGTACAGACAAAATATTTTTACTGTTTTATTATATGTATAGATTTAATATACTATGTCAGTAGGTATACTAGCATAGTATGTATATTTTGGGGTTTAACATAATTAGACATTGATTGAATTATACAAATAAAACAACTCTGTAGAATATGCAAAATAAATTAAAAATATTACAAAACTGAATTAAAGAGGGGAAAACTCGAGTAATTGGTTCCCTTGATCAGAGCAAGCGGTTACCTGCCACTCAATAATGTAGGAACGGTGACCGGCGATGGCGATGGTCGTCAACATGGCGTGGGATCGCACAGCTGATTGCGGGGAGGGGGTGGGCATGTTGCATCCAATTGATTTAATTTTTTATTGATTTATTTCAGGCAACAAAATGTTTACATAGAATAAACATAGCTCACAGAAATATATATTTATTGTATACTACAAAAATCACAATTCAAAATTTTAGATAAGTACCCGAAATTTTTATTTGTTCATAGGAATATTAAAAGGGTTGCGACTCGCTAAGTTCTTTTGTTTCAGTATTTTATGAGAGCTGCTAAATGAAACATTTGCCAATTGGGACGTGGTCGATTTTACTGCCAAGCTGCGCCAATAAATGTAAGTACCTATTACATAAAAAAATAAAAATACAATTTTTTAGAATAGATAGTTTTGAAATCTTTCTTTTTTACAATGTGTGTAACGTTTTTTATTCGTTTTTGTAATCTAACCGTGTCTAACTATAATATATTTTCTTATTAATTAATTTAAAATTAAAATAACTTCTTATTATTCTGATTGCCAACTACTGGTAGTCGGTTTTATACTTCCTTCGAAGAAATAATCACAAGCTTCTACTGCACATTACAGAGAAGGTAATTTATAAGAAGCATTAAGGCGCTGTTATCCCTCAACCTTTTGGTATTTGAGGGGGTGAAGCCCGCGGGGTACGGTGCGCGAAGCTCCGCCTACTGCGCGGTGCCCGCACTCGTGTGTCAGATGGACAAGTGCGAATATTATTTACACTTTGGTTCCGCACAAACTTTGCCATTTGAGTCAGTGTCATTTTACTTCAACTTACCTACATGTTTATAGGTAAATTATACTTACACTATTTACTATATGACTTGATTATACGACTGCGGCTTAGCCCGCATGCATCCTACCTTAGCAATCATCTAAGGTGCGTAGGTAGGTACCTAAAGAATGCTTTCACCAAAAGATTGTATGTCTAACGGTTTAGAATGTATTAGTATCATAGTATGTAATGTAGCTATAGAAGATAGATATAGTAATTAACGGCGAAATCCGTCCAGTAGGTTTTGCGTGATTGAGTAACAAACATCCTCACAAACTCACATCCAAACTTTCGCATATTTATTATATTAGTAGGATAGGATAGTAAGGTTACTTATAAATTTCTACTTACTTATAGGTAAGATTATAAAGTACTTGTATTTCAATTCAATTCATTTATTCGGTACAAAACAGATTTGTGTTGAAATATACAATATCAAAATACATAATTAATTAATTAAAATTAATTTTTTGTATCGAATACACCCAAAAGCTATTGGACCGATTTTAAAAATTCCTTCACCATAATTTTTTCTTTATTTATACCTCTGAGTAGGATTACTATTACTATAACTTATAAAAAATTGAATGTTATATTATGTGTATGTTCGTGTGTAACATAAACTAGGCATATAGGTAATCCTCACCCGTGTGAAACCGGGGCGGGTCGCTAGTCACCTATCTATACGTATAATAATCAATCAATCAATCAATCAATCAATCACTTTATTTGTAAAACATAGGTAGTATAGGTTCACAGGTTACAAAAATATAGTATCACTATGTTTTGCCGGTAACAGCATACAAATATTGAATAAATTACATTACAGATTTACATGTCAAGAATTATTATGTCAAGAATTATTATCGTATTGTATTATCATTCAAGAAGTCCTTTATAGTGTAATAACATTTTTCAATTAAAAGTAATTTTAATTCCTTTTTAAGCGTCGTTACATCTAACATTTTGTACCTATCTGGTAATTTATTAAAGATGGTTGGAGCCATACCAATTACATTTTTCCTAATTAAAGCTGTATTATGCCCCCCAGTGACTAGCATATGTTGGTATTGAGGCCTTACAAGATGTGGCCTACTTCGGAATTCCGACACCCTTGTAAACAAATAGAGATTCGATCTCACAAACAGGCATAGTTCCATGATATATATACAAGGCAGTGTTAGAAGTTTGTGCGACTTAAAAAAAGGTACACAGCTGTCTCGAGATTTTAGTCCAAACATTGATCTTATACACCTTTTTTGGGCCTTGAAGACTTTGTCATTCTCCCGTGAATTACCCCAAAATATTACACCATAACTTAAATGGGGTGTAACCAAACCATGATAAGCCGTCAGCATTACTTCTTTTTTTACTTTTTTGGATAACCTAAATAAAGCATATGAGGATTTGTTCAATTTTTTACAAACTTCTTGTACATGAGAAGTCCAACTTATCTGGCTGTCGACTGTTAGACCAAGAAACTTTGTGGTTTGAACTTGTTCAATGTTTTGATTTGTGTGAAATATATTAACATTGGGAGGTAACTTCTGATTATAAAAATGCATTAATTTAGTTTTATTTAAATTGATTTTTAAATTATTTATGTCTAACCATTTGATAATGTCATTTAGTGTGTTGTTAATGTCAGATTCATATTCCTCAGGATCGTCACATTTAATTATAGCTGTGCTATCGTCGGCAAATAAAACCATTTTTTGGCGCACATTATATGGTAAATCATTAATATAAATTAAGAACAATAGAGGCCCAAGGACACTTCCTTGAGGAACGCCGAACCTATTTATTTTATATTCCGAAAAGTGATTAGTCTCTTGTTTACTTGGTATAACAACGCACTGACTCCTATTATGCAAATAAGATTCAATCAGACTTAAAACATTTCCTCTTATACCGTACCTGTTTAGTTTTTCTATTAACCTGCTGTGATTGACGTAGTCAAACGCTTGTGTCATGTCAGTATACATGACACAAACAGGGTTCCTGTTATCTACATTTTTCATTACAGTCTCAAGTAAGTCATATATTGCCATATTGATTGTTTTATTTTTTCTAAATCCCTTTTGTTCGTCACATAATATCTCATACTTCGTCAAGTAATTATAAATTGAGTCACATAAGTATTTTTCGAAAATTTTTGAAAAGATTGATCCTAAACCTACTGGTCTGAAATTAGTCACTGCTTTTTTGTCTCCTTTTTTATGAATTGGCTTTATAACTGTAGGTTTTAATTTAGCCGGGTAAATACCAGCTGATATACACAGATTTATAAGGTAACTTATGTGAGGAGCAATATAGTCACACACAAACTTTAGAACTTTTGTTGAGATATTGTCATAGCCAGTACTATTAGTATTTTTAAGAGATTTAATTATTTTTATGACCTCCTCAGTAGTAATTGACATCAAAAACATAGATTGTGTCTGACTATCGATGTTTATTTTATCTTGAATCTGATGGGAAGATTTTTCAATTTTGTCAATAAAGAAAGAGTTAAAAGTGTCAGCTATTGATTTAGGATCTGATATTATATTACCTTCATGGAGTATTTCAGAGATATATTCTTTATTTTTATTTTTGTCATTTATTATTTGCCACGTTGCTTTTGATTTATTGTGAGCATTTTTTATGTAAAAGGTATTCTGTGCCTTTTGTGTTAAATTTATTATGTTTTTTAATTTTTTTGAGTATTGTTTTAAATTAATTTTGTTCTGTAAAGACGGTGCTGTTCTATATTTCCACAATAATGTTCTTTTATTTTTACAGCATGTTTTAATTCCTTTGGAAATCCATTTTAATTTCTTTCTACTTTTAAACGTTTTAAGTCTGAAAGGAAAGCAGAGGTTGTATATCATTTGGAAATTATCAAAGAAATAATCAAAAGCAGTATTCGGATCTATTGTATTATAAATATCAGAAAAGGAAAAATCTTTAATATACTTTTTAAATATATTCAGATGTTCGTTTGATAGATCTCTCATTTTAACCCGCCAATAACTTAAATTATTTATTTGATTAATCGGTATCTCTATGATTTGCGCCGAATGATCTGATAATCCAAATTCAATTACTTTACTTTTACATTTTAAGTTTAAATTATGTATTATATTATCCAAACAAGTTTTAGAAATAGGTCTAGTAACATTTTTTATCTGTGGCTTGAGATTGTAACCCACAAGAAAATATTCAAAGTCTTGAGACAACTTATTTTTCTGTAATATATCAATGTTAAAATCCCCACATATTACAACTTTTTTATTCGGATTCTTAAGCAATGACTGTAGAATCAAATCTAACCTATTGTAATATGTATCAAAATCATCCGAAGTGGATGGTCTATATACGCATAAGATGATCAATTTATATTGTGTTAACTCGACAGCACAACACTCTACTACACCAGATACAGATTGTTCCGATACATATTTCAATTCTTTATATTGTAAACCGTTTTTTTAATAATATGCACGTTCCACCACGTTTTATGTCTTCTCTCGTGTAAAATGCCGCGGAGCAATAATTGTGTAGATTCAACTCATCTTCATCACCCGATTTAATAAAATGTTCTGATACGCATAGAACATCAATATCAATATTTTCGTCAATGAGTTCTTCTAAATGTACAGCTAGCAGATCGGATTTATTTATTAGGCCTGCAATATTTTGATGAAGAATAGTTAATTTCTTTTCGCTATTGTTGCTATTTTCGAAAAAAATCAGAACATGCAGCAGTATTTATATCATCATCTATGTCATCATTATTATAGTCGTTGTCATTCGTGCTACTATTGTGTCTTCTTAGTTGTTTGTGTTGAGTAGTCAGTGTTGCATTTTTCTCTTCTTCATATTTTATGTTTTCGTCAATAAGGATTTTTATGTTCTTTACAATCTTTGTAATGCCCGTTTTTTTAACTTTTCCAGATAGATTTGAGAACATGTCATACGTAAGATCGTAGTTGCTGTCTAATATTGTTGCATAGTTGTTTCTCCAGGCATCCATAATTAAGAGTGCATTAAATAATTCAACTCTGCAGTTATAAATTACTGCTCCACATATATACGTAGGAAGCGCAATTATAATATTAGTATGCTCGATTTGTGTCAGGCATTCTGAGATTTCATAAACTAATTTTGTATATTGTTGTGAGCACGTGAAATCTGCCTCCCCAATCATAATCACGCAGTAGTCTCGTTTAGTAAACCCTTGTAGTTTCGACTGAAGCCCCGACAATAATTCTTTTACTCCACCTCCTGTATGTATAAAGTGGCAAAACGAGAAGTCATTCGACATTTCTGTCTCTTCCATGATTTGTACCATATTGTTTTTGTTACTAGTGCTAATTATACATAACTTTGGCATGTTTGTGTTGGTGTTGTTGTATGTTTCGGGTGTATTGTTCTTTGACGTTTGTTTTTGTTTTTTCTTAGGAGGACTCTTAGTTGGTGTTGAAGTGATTTCCATTGAGTTTGTGTCGGATGATGTAGAAGAAATGTTTCTCTTTTTTCTTACGTGATTTTTTCTTATTTTTGTTGGGTGACTGACGTGATTTGGGCAAGATGTTTTTCAATTTGTGTAGTTCAGATTCTTGTTGTTTTAGTTTGTGATGTAATGT
>CM031575.1:17957559-18065559 GCA_018467065.1 Ephestia elutella | reverse complement strand
TGCAAGGAATCTAAAAATACCTCTCACATCAAAATCGGTTAAGCCGTTCAGGACTTATGGTGGAATAAAGAAACTTACATACATACATACATATGTAGGGTAATGTAAATCACGTGCGTCATACGAACGTCTGACTCATGTAATTTTAGGTATAAAATGCAGTACATTTTAAAATAAACAGATTCTTTTTACCAACGCATAACGAGTATCATTCTACGTCACCCAACACGCACTCGTAACTAACCAACAGTTACATTGGTGACCCCGACGTGATTTAAGAATCCAGAAAATTGTACGTAGTGACTGTACAATTTCGGGCGGCCTCCCACAAGCGGGTCCCACCGTCCGGAATTTCAAGAGGCAGATATCACTACTTACGGCTTGGGGAAGCTGAGGAACATGCCATTTTCCGAACCACGAGAAGATCTCAACAGGGCACCGCCTACACCAGTTGTGAGACCTCCAATTTACAGTCCGCAACCCCCGGTTTCGGAGTCCTACCAGTCTTCATCACATAGCACTATCGAAGCTATGTCCTTAACAACCAAGGTTCCCGATTTTTGGACAGCGCACCCGCGACTTTGGTTTGCGCAATTCGAGTCTGTAATGCGACCTCAGAAGAAAGGCGATGAAGACAAATTCCATTTTGTTATCGCCAAACTCGGTCTGGAGGCATTGCAGCAAGTGAGCGACCTCTTAACAGACCCCCCTGCTGAAAATAAGTACAATGCGTTGAAGAGCAGACTAATCGGCGTTTTTGAAGAGTCGGAGGCCAGACAATTCCAAAAATTAGTCAGCGAGATGGAATTGGGCGATCAAAAGCCATCGCAGTTACTACGCAAAATGCGTGACTTGGCTAAAAAGAAAGTTCCCGACGAAACCCTCCAGATAATGTGGACTGGGCACCTTCCACCAGCGGTTCGAGCTGTATTGAGCATAAGCGATGTCAAAGATCTGGACAAATTAGCGCAGATTGCAGATACAGTTACGGAAAATATTCGGCCGAGGACGGAAATAGCACAAATTAGTCGTCCAGAAATCGCCTTATTGACACAAAAAGTCGACCAACTATTCAATGAAGTAGCTGAAATACGAAAAAAACATGACTACAGAGGTCGATCGCCATTCCCGGGGCGTAATAGATCGCGGTCAAGGTCGAAGTCACGTACACCTCCATGGATTTGCTACTTTCATAAGAAGTTTGGTCAAGCAGCTACGAAATGCAAGGATAGCCGACACTGCAATTTTCAAGAAAAGAAATCGGAAAACTAGAATTGACTCCGAAAAAGGCAGTTCTCGGCGTCAATGAAATTAAAACCTGCCGTCTCTGTGTTACCGACTTAAACAGTGGTACACGGTTTTTGATAGACACAGGAGCCGAAGTGTCAGTTTTGGCAGTAAAAAATAAACAATTACTAACACCAAGCGACTCGAATTTATTCGCTGCTAATGGAACGCCTATCAAGACATATGGAACGAAAAATCTGAGTCTTAACCTAGGACTTCGTCGAGACTTCAAGTGGACGTTTATTGTAGCAGATGTCCGAAATTCCATAATAGGAGCCGACTTTCTTACGAAAAATAAGTTGCTAGTCGACCTACATTCTAAACGATTACGCGACGAAGTCACCGACCTGAGTACGATAGCTCAAATATCATATACAACGGAGCCATCAATTTGCACCATCGACAAAAATAATTGCTACTACGATATTTTAAAGAAATACACTGATGTCGTTAACCCGTCGATGCCTATGCAAACAGAAATCCCAGCGCATAATATTGAACATCATATCTACACTTCAGGACCCCCTACACATGAAAAGGTGCGTCCTTTGAACCCTGAACGCTACAAAGCGGCCAAGCGGGAGTTCCAGAAAATGGTCGAGAATGGAATATGCAGACCTTCAAGCAGTCCTTGGGCATCCCCACTTCACATAGTGATTAAGAAAAATGGAGAAATCAGGCCCTGTGGAGATTTCAGGCGATTAAACGCGGTGACAATCCCGGATCGCTATCCACTTCCAAGACTGCAAGATTTCACATATATCCTGAAGGATAAAAAGATATTTTCAAAATTAGACATCGAAAAGGCCTTCCATTCCATTAGAATAGCTGAAGAAGACATTCCGAAGACAGCCATCATAACACCCTTCGGATTATTCGAATTTATGAAAATGACGTTTGGTTTGCGAAACGCTGGTCAAACCTTTCAACGTTTCATGAATTTGGTACTAAATGGCCTTGATTTCGTTTATTGCTATTGTGATGATTTACTGATCAGCAGTACCTGCGAATCTCAGCATAAACAGCATTTGGAAAAAGTCCTGGAACGACTAAAAAAATATGGAATCAAAATTAATTTGTCTAAGTGCGAATTCGGCAAAGATAAGTTAGATTTTCTCGGATACCACATAAACCAAGAAGGTATCCAACCCCTAAAGGAGAAAATTGACGTCATAGGAAAATATCCTAAACCCGAGACAATCCGAGAGCTACGTCGATTCCTGGGAATAATTAATTTCTACCGATCCTGTCTTCCGCAAGCAGCCGAATATCAAAGGGAGCTAAATAATTTTCTTCACGACTCGAAGAAAAACGACAGAAGGAAGATCCCATGGACTGAAACGTCAGAAAAAGCATTTGAAGAGTGTAAGGAAAGCATAAAACGCGCCGTTACGCTTCACCATCCATCTCTGACGTCACCGCTTGCCCTTATGACGGACAGTTCAGCGACATGCGCCGGCGGTGTATTACAACAGAATATCGAAGGCACATGGCAACCACTTGGATTTTTCTCTAAAGCTCTGAGTCCGGCTCAACAAAAATACAGCACATACGACAGAGAGCTTTTAGCGATCTACATGTCGATAAAACATTTCCGACATCAAATTGAAGGCAAAGAATTGATCGTTTACACCGATCATAAGCCATTGGTATTCGCAATGATGAAATCGAGCTCTAACAACGATACGCCACGACGCTTACGTCATCTAGATTTCATTTCACAATTTTGTACTGAAATCAAACATATATCTGGCTCAGAAAATTGTGTTGCCGACGCCCTCTCAAGAATAGAGACGATATCTTTCCCGAGTTGTATCGACTACGAGCAGTTAGCGAAAGATCAAGAAAAGGATGAAGAAATCAAAATTCTCATGGAAAAGGGAAATTTTTTGTTTAAGCGATATCAATTCCCTGGATCGGATCAAGAAATATTGTGCGAAACAACGAACAAGGAGCCGCGACCCTATTTACCTAACCTACTCAGTACCGTCAAACAGCTTTCAACGCTGTCCACGGACTTAGCCACCCTGGAACACGTGCCACCAGGAAAATGATGACAGACAGGTTCTTCTGGCCGTCCATAAACAAAGATGTGACATCGTGGGCAAGATCATGTATTCCGTGTCAACAAGCCAAAACACACAGACACACAGTATCACCCTTGAGCTCGTTTCCAAAAACAGAGAGGTTCGAGCATGTTCATATAGACATCGTGGGACCACTACCACTGTCACAAGAATTTAAATACTGCGTTACAATGATAGACAGGAAGACAAAGTGGCCGGAAGCTTACCCCATAACGCAGATGACTGCAGAAAATGTATGCAATGCATTGGTTACCGGATGGATATCGCGCTTCGGTTGTCCAGTTACGATAACTACTGATCAAGGTCGGCAGTTCGAGTCCAATCTGTTTACTAAACTAGCGAAGAGACTTGGAATAAATAAAATCCATACAACGCCGTACCACCCACAAGCCAATGGCCAGGTGGAAAGATGGCATAGATGTCTGAAAACTTCATTAATCGCTACATGTAATAGCGCAAATTGGGTCAAGGAATTGCCATTAGTAATGCTAGGACTACGCACAGCGATAAAGGAAGAATGCGGCGTCAGCGCAGCTCAAATGACATACGGCACTACGCTACGACTGCCAGCTGATTTCTTCAATGTAAACAAAACCGACTCGGTTACTGACATTGATTACGTAACTCAATTATCGGCAGCTATGAACAACATGAATAATATATCAGAAAATTCAACTACGAAAACAAATAGAAAATGTTTCATCCACAGGGAGTTAAGAAAATGCGATTATGTTTTCCTAAGAAGAGACATGATCAAAAAGGCACTGACAGCTCCATACGAAGGTCCTTACAAAATCATTCATCGGGATGACAAATGTTTCACAATACAACTGCCAGGAAGAACTACTACGGTGTCAATCGACAGATTAAAACCTGCATTTGTTACAACAGAAAATAACAGCGATACAGCAAACGAATGTGAACCGGTGTCAACGAACCGAATAGTCACGCGATACGGTCGCGTGGTGAAACCCGTGGTCAGATTTGCTGTCTAAGCACAACTACAAAATCGCTGTAACAGAAGCTTCCAGCAGTTCACCCGTTATCCGAGGACCACCCCAGCCTCCCCAGGACAAGGACAACCAGCATACGCGTCCTAAAATGTCTAGTTTTTTTTTTGTATTCATTATTTTACAATGTTTTTTTATTTTTTAATGTTTTACTATTTTTTACGATGTTTTTTATCATGTATTTAATTTTTTTTTTTTCATAAAGGGGAGAGTATTTGTAGGGTAATGTAAATCACGTGCGTCATACGAACGTCTGACTCATGTAATTTTAGGTATAAAATGCAGTACATTTTAAAATAAACAGATTCTTTTTACCAACGCATAACGAGTATCATTCTACGTCACCCAACACGCACTCGTAACTAACCAACAGTTACACATACTTACATACATACATGAACCCTGAAAACATAACACTCCTTTTTTGGTCAGTCGTGTAAAAATAGCACGTCATATTCTTGTTTTTTTTAGTTAGTTGACGTCATAAAATTACTTAAAGCTAAGGTTACCACCGCCTCCAAAGCGCAAGCGGAGAAGAGGCGGCGCAACAAACTCCACTGCTGCATTTTCTCCAAAGACGTTACTTTACAACATATGTAAACTCCATTTATTCTTACCAGTCCTATCATGTAAACAATCTTCACAGTACTTTTAATTGAATTTTGTTGAAAATAAATTAAATATTAGTTCAAACCTAAACATTCTAAAGTAAAACATTTATTAACCACGAAAGTAATTTCCTAAAACGTCTATTTTAATTTATATTGTTGTAAAATCATAAAAAGACATGGTAAGATTGTTTACATGATAGGACTGGTAAGAATAAATGGGGTTTAGTAGAATCACTCCCCCCTGGTTTATGTCAGTTTGCTACAGTTAACTCATCACGTATTTGTAAGTCCAATGATAATTATTTCGTAACACCTACTCCATTAGTATTAGATGATGAATTGACGAATCAATAGAGACCCAATAATGTTGTATGTTCGCAAATTGTGGAAGTTATTATAATTGCAGTGAGTCATATCATTATAAACCATAATCTAAATAAAACTAAATAAAGCTGACATTTAATACTCCAACATTTTTTATTGTGTCACATGCCGTGCAACAATATCACTAAAACTAAAATAATATTGTCATAACAACGTATAATCTGAGTTTTAACAGTACCTAATTTTTACATTAGTATCTTCCTCCCACAATATTCTTGTCATGAATAGCGGCCCTTACCTTTCGGTGTCGCCTTTATAAAACGGTTCTTTATGCGTTTTATCGAGATTGAAATTAAGATGTTCTAATGTGTTACATTATGCGGCTTATTCGCCCGATTAATGTATGGCTTGTATGGGAACCGGCTGTGGAGTAGTGCGCTCAAAGAGGCTCGGTTTTGGCGTTTTTTTGTGTCCTATCTGTTGATTCTTTGCTCTACGTTTATGGTTTTCGGGATCCTTATCACAGTATTACTATTCTGTGCTTTTATCTTTTATTTCAGGATCACCCGCGTGAAATTTGTTTTCTATTCTAATTTAAGTCCAGCGGTTTAATCAGTTAGCTTTTTTTGTGTAAAGAGAACGTTTATGGCTTTTTAAATATTTTACACAGAACTACTAGTCAAAAAATAGTACATTACGAAACAAGTGTGCAAAGTTGGTCTTCACGCACAAGAGGCGATATTATCTATACATATAATAAAACAGTAAAAATATTTTGTCTGTACATTTTGTATTTTTGACTGAAATGGATAGTCAAAGTCAAAGTCAAAGTCAAAATTTTTTATTGAAACTTGGCCTTCAAAGAAGGCTCTTTTTCATGTCGATAACTAATTATTTAATCATAATATTTTATGTCTCAAAGCTACAAACTACTAGCATTTCGGAACGACCACTGCTGAGAAGAAATGCCGAAAGAAACTCATGAAACAGTCTTGGTCGCCTAGCATGCCAGAGGGGCTATTCATTAACTTTATACATACTTACACTAGATTGTGTACAGTCAAAAATAAAATAAAATATAAGTAAAAAAATTATAATAATATAATAAAACATGTTATGTTTGTGATCAAGTAACCACAATGAATTGGTTAAGAACAAAAAATAAAAATAAAATTCGAATCAGGATCGAAGCAGGATCCCCTGGCAATACCCGTTCGCAAGTTTGAACATTTTAGAAAAATAAATACTTTCAGTCACTTGAAGATCACAATACACGTACATGTTTAACAATTAAATGTCAATGTAATTAAATTTAAAAAAGAAAGGTAAGGTTATTTTTTCACAATATCAAAAGAATGTAATCAAGTGTGGAGTGGCGAAGTTGTAGGGAGAGACCAAACTTTTTTATCGTTCAAATAATCACTTATTGTGTAATACGCTTTATTCATCAAAGTATTTTTAAGATATGTTTTACATTTTTGCATCGGTAAATTTATAGCCTCGTCAGGGAGCTTGTTAAACATTTTTACACTTTGACCCACGAAAGACCGCCGAACCTTTTTAAGCCTAAAGCAGGGCGTATAAAGTTTATTCTTATTGCGGGTGTTTATACTATGTACATCGCAGATTTTTTTAAAGAGGTTTAAATTGGATTTAAGAAAAATAAGTACATTGAAGATGTATTGAGATGCAACAGTAAGAATTTTTATTGATTTAAAGAGCTCTCGTAGAGAATCGCGTCGTTTTAGCCCGTACATAAAACGAATTGCTCTTTTCTGTAATACAAATATTTTCCCTATCTCGGCTGCATTTCCCCATATCAATAATCCGTATGACATTATGCTATGAAAGTATCTGAAATACACGAGTCTAGCTGTTTCAATGTTTGTGCACTGTCTTATCCTTCTCACTGCATAAGCCGCCGAGCTAAGTTTTTTGGCCGTGAGTTCAATGTGTTTATCCCACTTTAACTTACAGTCAACGGTAACGCCTAAGAATTTGACACTGTGTACCCACTCTAATACTTTGCCATTAACTATTAAAGGTATATCATTATGAGGTGCGTTCGAGAGAGAAAACTTTATACACTTGGTCTTGTCCGTGTTTAAAGCCAGGTTGTTGGTTGTAAACCAGTCAAGCACAAGTGTCATAGTATTACTTACATCATCATAATTTTGACTATTTCTGTTGACTTTAAATAGTAATGATGTGTCGTCCGCAAATAAAACAACTTCACACAATTGTTGGGCAAGACATGGAAGGTCATTTATGTAAACAAGGAATAGAAAAGGACCGATTATGGAGCCTTGAGGCACGCCCATGTGTACCGCCGCGCTGCTGGAAGCAGCTCTGTTAACTTCTACTTTCTGAGTTCTGTTGTCCAGGTAAGAAGCTAGTACCTCAAGGGCAGTCCCAGTAACACCATAAAATTTAAGCTTGTTTTTTAGTATATTATGATCCACGCAGTCAAAGGCTTTTGAAAGGTCGCAAAAAATACCTATGATATCTTGGCTGGATTCCCACGCTTCATAGATTATTTGAACTAAAGTAGATGTTGCATCAGTAGTGGAACGACCTTTAGTGAAACCGTACTGACGATTATGTAAGATTTTATTTACGTTAAAATAAGAGACTAATTGCGTTAAAATTAATTTTTCAAATATTTTACTTAAAGCGGGTAATATAGAAATGGGTCTGTAATTAGTGGGATCATTTTTTGTACCCTGTTTGAATAAAGGAATAATTTTACTTATTTTCATGAGGTCAGGGAAAACACCCTCGGAAATGCACTTATTGAAAATCACAGTAAGATGAGGAGCAATCAAATCAATAATACTGCTCAGAACTGCGACAGATATACCCCAGAGATCCTCAGTATTTTTCATGTTGAGTGCCTTATACGCAGATAAGAGTTCATCCGATGTGATACTTCTAAATCTAAAAATGGACTTAGGATCGGAGGCATTTCTTTTAATAATAAGTCATCTGCAGCACTGGGACAAGAGGAGAGGGATCCTGTGATATTCTTAGAAATATTGGCAAAAAAATTATTGAATTCGTTGGCTACTTCGTCGTTAGAAGTTATGGTTTTATCACCAATTTTTAAAGAAATATTAATGTCGCGCGATTTCGATTTGCCTGTCTCGTTATTGATAATAGACCAAGCAGCTTTGATCTTATCATTAGAGTTTTTTATTTTATTAGTCAGATATAAAGATTTTGCAGCAGCACATACCTTTTTAAAAGTTTTTGAATAACATCTAACATATGATACAAATTCCGGTTTAAAATTATATTGTTTTTGGCCATACAGTTCATATAGCTTATTTCTACTAATATAAATGCCATTTGTGGCCCAATCGCAGAAATTTAGTTTTGTTTTCTTATCAAATGTTTTAAGAGGAAAAGATTTGTTAAATTCTTGTTTCACTGTATTCAAAACCTCATCATAATGGTCATTCGGATTTTTATTTGGGTCTATTTCAGGCAATTTTTTATTTATAGATTCGCGAAAACGCATTTTCCGGTGCTTAGTCAGCGGCCTACAGGTTACAGGAGCGGAGCTAAGGTTAGACTCTTCGTCACGTGTCAGTGACACCTGTTGACCCAGGTGGTCAGACCCCAGACAGGCAAAAAGCTTTTCATCAGAGACCGAGCAATCACAGAAAATGTTATCTATACATTTGGCAGAGGTTGGGGTAATTCTAGTGGGTTCAAAGAATGTGTTTTTCAAATTAAATGAATCAAGCAAATTTCTAAATCCATTGCTTTCCGAACATGAAACTAAAATATCAACGTTAAAATCACCGCATAAAATTATATGTTTACTACTAGAACTAACCCGCCTGAGGGCTTCTTCCAAAACATTTAAAAGAGTGTCATAACTAGCTGAAGGCGGTCTATAAGCACAAATAATAATATATTTGTCCAACTCCACACAAGAAAGTTCTATTGTACATTCAAGAGACAGCCTTACTATGTCTTTTCTCTCTTTGCATTTATAATCTCTGTTTATTAATATTAAGGACCCACCGTGGTCAGAATTTTGTCTTAGAAATGCACTTGCTAATATATATTTATCCGGGAAGTTTAGTTTAATTTCATGTTTAAAGAAGTGTTCTGTGACACAAAAAATGTCAACATTATTATGTTCCAAAAATAAACAGATTTCATTAAATTTGCTGGTGAAGCCCTGTATATTTTGATGTACAAGATTTATATAGGAAGGCTTCACCTCTGTCTTATTATCTAGTTTAAAACTAAGTTATTAGTACTGGTACTAATATCTGATGACTTCGTTATATTAGGTATAACGGGTCTATATATATTGTATGCTAACAGTTTAGCAATAGTCAGCTTATATCTATAGGGTAGGTACACAGTACCATTGTTATAAAAACAGTTGTCAATATATTTATTGCAATCTAAAATATAAAGTTTTTTCAGATCCCACGTTAAATTATAAATGTGTGTATTTAATGAGTGTATGAACTTATTTCTGTAATTATTTTTTATATAGGGAAAAAGAACTAAAATTATTTGACCAATACCCACTCTCTCTATTTCTGACAAGATGTTTATACAGTTTAATATATCTACATGTGTGACATTTGCCAATGTCAAAAACTTAACCAACATTATTGTAATTTTAACCCTAAAATGCAGGGAAGTGTGCATTTATGCTCGGTGGGTACCAAAACGTTTTTATCATTCAAATGAATATTTTTTTCATTAATATTTGACTAAACACTTATAAATATTATTTAACAATGCGACCCTCGCTATCTAAATAGGAGTAACGAAGTTATCTTGACGTATGCATTGCCCAACATGGGTTTTGTGCTGGTGATTTGGTCATAGTGTATTTTCGTCACTGATCATTATTTTTTATACCACTGAAGAACTTTGACTAGGTGCTTTAGGGTTGGTACGAATGTGTGACTTATTGTTATTATTACTTTATTTATATTTTTATATAACACATATTGTCACAATACTACATAGTACTTATATTAATTCTGTGACAATACTTAACTGTTAACTGTGTACAAAAACCAAGTAATTAGGTTTTAACGTATACTGGCAACGCCGAGCATATAAGAATTAGACTACATATATAATCAAAAAAATACTTATTCAGAAACAGATAATACCGTTTATTTCTCGATATGCGGCAATTCATTGAAAATAAAATATTTTAAAATTCTACAAATGTTAATGTGTGCAACTTAATTAAATTTTAACTTAATTAAATTATTATTACCACAGGAAACTATTACTTCTTTAACTTAAATATTACCAAACTATGTTACCAAATAAATTAAATAGGACCAAAACACACTGTGGCAAAATGTTAAAAAGCTTCTAAATTCATACCCAAATTGAATGGTTAAAAAGTCGTTCTTATGGCGTTTAGTTTTTATTGTCAAATGTATGAATGGACGCGCGGCACCGTAAGAAATTATCTACCATTGATGTCACTGTCATGTGACGTAACAGGACATGTGACACCTAAATGGACCTTTTTATGACGTAAATATGTCGCGATAAGTTCACACAAGCTAACATAATACCGTCAATTGTGGTCGGTCGGATAGAAGTAATTTTCATTATTGTTTCGCTTTAGGATGCCCCAATTGTTGGAATCAAAAATGGGGAATAAAAAGTATTGTCGTATTTTTTGACAATATTTTTCTTGTTTTCTAATACCAAGCATTGTTTTATTCTCTTACTGTTTTTCAGTAAACAAGACTGGTCAAGTTTTTACATAAAGTCAGATTAAAAAAAATGTTTTAATATTATGAAAATTTACTATATATTAAATTTCCTTGCACTAAATAAATTAAATTATTTATTTAAACATAAATTTATGATGAAAGTTGCGAAAATAGATAAAAATCTATTAAAATTTTGCATATTATGAACTTTTAGAACGATATTTTAACTTTCGCCCACGGCTTCCGAATAAGAAGCTTCTAATTTAGAAGCCTAATTAAATAAATGTGTATGTTAATTTATATCTCAAAAACATTAACATTAAGCCTCACTACCACGGAGGTAGAACTAACCATACTGATGTTAGAAATGCCAAATATCTGAATGAGAGTCACCTTTTTGTAATATTTATTACAATAATTATTTTCTGGGTGAGAAATCCATACTAATATTATAAATGCGAAAGTTTGGATGTGAGTTTGTGAATTTGTGAGTTTGTGAGGATGTTTGTTACTCAATCACGCAAAATCTACTGGACGGATTTCGATGAAATTTGGTACAGAGGTAGATAATGACCTGGAATAGCACATAGGCTACTTTTTATCCCGGGAAAAAGCACAGTTCCCGTGGGAAATTCACGCGGGCGAAGCCGCGGGCAAAAGCTAGTATTGTAATAAATGTGATTAAAATCATTACCATTCAGCTGACAGACTTCTGGGCACGTTACATTGAGGCGAACTGCAAAGCGGGACAGTCATTTACGTAGACATACTCGTATTTTAAACTAGCTGTCGCCCGCGGCTTCGCCCGCGTGAGTTTCGCTTAGATGAAAAATCTCTCTTGGAGCTTTTCATCAGATGTTCCAGATCTTCAATTTTTATACGTCAGCAGAAAATTGCTCATCAGGTTGAACGACTTTTGCTAAGGCGCCATTTCCATATATGTAATAGTTTAGCTTTTCTGTTGAGTTTCTTCATCAGGTGTTCCAGTTTTCAAAATCAATTATAGCCTATATGTTGCCCAGGCTTAATAACTATACAACAAAAAAAGTTTCATTCAAATCCGTCCAGTAGTTTTTGCGTGAAACGCGTACATACATACAGACAGACAGACAAGAAATTCCAAAAAAATATTTTTGCTTTCTATTATTCGTTTTTAGTGTCCCTCTATCCATTTCAGTCAAAAATACTGAATGTACAGACAAAATATTTTTACTGTTTTATTATATGTATAGATAAATAAATAATAAATGAAAAAATTAAAAAAAGGCGTAGGTGTATTGTAGGTTACCTACTTTATTATATTTTATTTATTATGGTATACTTACACAACAGGTAACAATCTTTACAATGTTCAGTAGAAAGTAAGTTAACATTTAATTAATATAATTTTAGTAAAGAAATTAATATTTATTTTAAATTCCACAAAGAAAATTATATTGATCTAACGATATAACTACTATTTATGACTTATCTAACCCGTAGTTTAAAGAAAACCATCAATGTCATCATGTAAACTAGGCATAAGGCTCACATGTGATGTGATCATGTGACTTATTGGCTTTATCTTTATGGTCTGTGGTGTTAGTGGACATGCAAGTTTAACAGGGTTATTAATGGGTCAGATAGCTGATGATATGATGGCAATATTTAGAGCATTTGTGGGAGTTATACCTTCATGTCATATATATCGAGTTTAATTCGCCTTACTTATAACAGCGTTCACTTGAAAGCAACTGTGTTGAAAAATAAGTTGTATACCGATGGCTTAGAGCGAAAACCTCGGATGTTTCTTTTCAAAACTGTAATAAAGTAAAATTGCCAAAAAAATCACATCCGAGGTTTTCACTCTAAGCCATCGATATGTAGATTGATTATAGACTTCAATATTGATACATTTCTTCCTATGCTGATAAAGAGCCTTGTAGAATCTTACATGCGATATTAAACAATGATCTCCTACATTGATACGCGCTCCTAGATTGATTGTAAGTTGATTTGCACAATGGTGTTAGATCTGATTATTCAAATGTCATGTAGAGTGGATATTTATATGTGTCTGTAACGCAAGGTCAATCACTAGATGGGCAATAAACAAACTCGACTAGCTTATTCAATCATGCTTCTTTGCTTTGCCCAAACCTTATGCGATAGCCCAGCGACCTAAAAAATATCTATGGACAACGTTGCTTATATTTATTAAATAAAGTTCAATATTTTCACCCCGAAAGAGAAACATGGTGGTGTATCTCCTGTGGTCGAAGGGTTGCAGATCAAATCTTACTTATAGTTCGTAAGAAGTAAGTCGATACAAATAAACGTATTATCTATCTATCTATCTATCTATCTAAGTTTGTAGACCGATATCGGACTCATGCATGGCATTTTGGTTCACCAATTGCTTTCGGTGAAGACAAACATCATGTTGAAACTTATCTACTTCATTTATCAACGAATCTTGTAGTGTTGTAGTAGCCTAAGTAAGAGTCTCAAACGAACGCGTCGTGTCGTTTTAATCTCACTTCCATCATTGCAGCACCATCACATTACATGGCGACCCTGTTAGGATTCGAATGTGGAAACTTCTGATCACTACAATGTTATGTAGGCATTTTGAAAATATTGCTCACACAGTTTGCAATCCTTGCGCAGTGGTGTTACAAATCAAAACGTCAGTTGATCATAAAGCACCCATGGTCTATGGTCTGCGCCCATGTTAATGGTGGCACCGCGGCTCCCCTGCTGCGAATAATACCGACAAATATTTGTAAATGTTTCAATCCAACCGCGCGGATTTCGGCGGGAAAGAACAAGGTAGAAGAGGAAGCGTAAAGTGCATTGTGACGTCACACAGGTTTTGTGTTTTTAATAAATTGATTAGCTTATTTTGTAGTGTAGGAGTATCATAAGATATATATAAGAGGTAAAATGATTTTAATAAAGGAGTCTATATACAATCAACACTCGTCTCATTTCAGTCGTCCCATCCTCACAACTACTACGTCAACTTTATAACACTAGCGGCTTCACACGGATGAAAGCGAACCAGTGAAAACTGCGTAGAAATCCGTAGCGTGGTTTAGGAGGAGTTACAAGCACAGGGAATGACAGAGGCGGAGAGTGACTTCAAGTTATACTTTGTAGTGTAAGTAAGTAAAAATGCTTGAAAGTAAAATGGAATATCTAATTAATATTGGTCATTTGTTACTTTGGTATAAAATTTTATATTTATTTTCGCCATTGGTGTCTTTAATTTTCTGTAAGATGGGTCGAATTCAACTTCCTATGCTTTTGATGGTTCAATTTTAATTTATTACAGTTTGTGTTGGGTGTAACTAAACAAAATCCTTAAAAGAAACAAAAAAAAAATCATTTTCAAAAAGCTCCACGTCCGTTATCGCTTCCGCTCAAGCCTTACACCATTTAAATTAGCCCTATTCAATCGTACCCTACTTTTGAATACGCTAGTTTGTCGCAACTAGATCGAATTATGTTTGCACACATGCTTGCGGACATAATGCGTGGAGTCGGGTATGCTGGGCTTTATAATGTTTTTGTTTAACATTATAATCATAAAATTAAAGATGGCGCCTTCCGGATAGAACAGACGTAGAGAAATTGAAATGTCTAACTTGTATGATTTTTTCTAACTTTATAAAAAAAGTTACTTTTTTAACTTTTTAAGTAGGTAGTAATGGTTATTATAAACAAAATAAGTTTGTAGAGTTTGTTGCGACGCCTCTTCTTTACTTGCGCTTTGGAGGCGGTAGTAACCTTAGCTTTAAGTAATTTTCTGACGTCAACTATATGTGACGATTAAAAAGTGCTATTTTTAAGCCTATTTAAATAAAACAATTTTCATTTAATTTCGATAACTATAAAATTGTCGAAAATCAAAAGTTAGTTTCAATGGATTTAAGTAATAAGCAAGAAAGTGCAGCAGCTTCAAATATATAAAGATTTGCTTACATACAGGCTCTTGGCTCTTATTTTATCTAAGTTTATCATTACTACTAAAAAGATTAAAACTATACTAAAACTGTACTGATACTTATTAAAAGATACTGATACTGAATAAGAGACAAAATCTTTTAAAATTCTATGGCCTTGATCAATTAAGTTTCCGTAACGCCACAGTCGACCTAAATCGTCGTCATTAAAGCTTTTTCTCAATAATTAATGCAAAGATCACACCAATTAAGAAACAAAACATCAATAACCATAAAATCTGCCAAGAAACCGGTCCTCGATAAAAAAAAACTAGATCAGTCTCTAAATCTAGACGAATGTAACTGTCACAACATACACATACAAACCAGTCTGTCTTTACGTCTGTTAGTCACGGTTTCGTTTCATAAAAATAATAACTGGCAATATTTTTATAGTTTTCGTTACGGTTGTGTTAAAAAATTAAATAATGTGCGCCAGCGCAGGGGCGAAGGGAATATGGCCGACAAATCATGTTGCAAACGGGTGAAATGTATTGTTAATAATGAAATGAAAATAATTCGTGGTAAGGGAGGGTTCGGCACCCCTTCTCATTGTTGTGTCGTCGCCATGTTGCTCCACATGCCTGGCGACCACGTGCAAAACGTATTTTGATACATGTAATTTTATTCTCGGCTGTATGTAAATAAATATGAATTTTTGCCCCTGTTATAAGGATTTAGATTCCGAGCGAGGCAATTTAACATTTTTACTACAACTGCTTTTATTACACACTGACCAAAAAGGAGTGTTATGTTTTCATGGTTCATGTATGTATGGAAGTTTCTTTATTCCACCATAAGTCCTGAACGGCTTAACAGATTTTGATGTGAGAGGTATTATTAGATTCCTTGCATTCCTCCGAGTGACATAGGCTATATGACGTCGGCATAAAAACAAAATGGCGGATTATATATGCGATAAATAGCAGACCAAAAAAATTAAATTTGATCAATCTTATCGAGAGGGGTATCAAATTGAAGGGCTTTAAAAAGCGATTTCAAAAATGTATATAACTTATGTGTTTGTGTGTACTTTTTGTGTAAAAACTTGTCAGTCGTGTTTTTATTTTTAATAATTAGCTTGTTTTTTAAAATTTATAACGATTTGGTTGATGTGATAATGTGCCATTTATAAATATTTTGGAGTTTCTTATCTAGAGAATTAAATGATTTATAAAACTTTAGTGACTGGCGAATTGACATATAGACTTAATTAAATTATTTATTTATTGATTTAAACTAAATACATTAAAAATATTAACAGTTTCTTAAATATTAAAAAATGCTAAGCCCACTTTCTACTTATTTCTCTCTTTACATATTTTTCATCTTCATTTCCAAGATTTGACACTGAATGAACGAGGTAAGATATATTTTACATTATCTCTCGTCAAAGGATCTAAACGGAACCTTATTTGTACTTTGTCTCTACTGTCTGTCTGTCATATGGCTCTATCACTGGCACCATAGGTAGATGCTTGAAATTGTATATTTATAATTATAGGTTTATAAGGTGTACGTGCAAAACTTGGATATTATATAAATATGGGTTTTTAAAAGATATTAATTTCCGTTATTTTCAACCGACTTCCCAAAAAAGGAGGAGGTTATATGTTTCGATGTATGTATGTTTTTTTTTATGTATGTTCGCCGATTTCTCCGCCTATAGTGGACTGATTTCCGAAATTATTGTTTTATTCGAAAGAGTTTATTCCCAAGTTGGTCCCATTTTAACCACGTCAGAATCTGTTCGGTAATTTTAAAGATACCTCACAAAAGTTACAAGTCCAAGCATTGGATTATAGAGCAAAAGCCCGCGACAGCATGCCCTTCCTTATTTTATGAAAACTCAAGATTCTCTGTGCATGTCCCCAACACAGAAATAGCGATTACCGACTATAAAAGTTGGATCATGATTGCTTAGACAGATAATTTGTAGCAATCATATTTAAAATGATAGCTCAATTTCCTTAAAGTAAAAGCTTTTTTAAGATTTTATTCCGAATAATATGAGAAATCATGCCATCCATTGCCAAGCAATAGGTGCAGATACAAACCACTGCCAGACATTGTAACTTTACTAAATTATAGTCATGTTTGTTTTATTATAAAAGCTGAATTTAATGATACTTTGAGAGGTCCCCAAGGGTGCTTTCTACCTATAAAAATCACTTTTTCTATCCATATTACTTGCATAAGCTATTAAGATTCAAACTTCATGTGTATTTGTTAATCTTTTTTACACGTATATCCCACACAGAGAAACATTCAGTATTTTTAAAATAAAGAAGGTTGGTCGTCGCGGGCTCTTGGTATATTTATGTGCCAAAAACAATAGATTTCTGTTGAATTCTGACAAGTTCTGACATTTCAAATCAAACTGACATAAACGTTTCGATTTCTTAACTTTCGGCTGGTGAAAAAATAAGTTTAAGTTTTCATGACAACAAAATTGCGCCAAGTGCACTTAAAATGAAAAAATAAATTTTTTTCCCAAAAAAATGAACCGACCTCCATTGTAAAACTTAAAATCATAAAATAACTTAATAGGTAGATTAATCAAAAAGAAAAATGTATTGGCATGCTACCTACTGATTGAGGTGAAGTCGGTGCCAAATTAAAAATTAAATAATCTAAATTTACTTTAGAATCATGTATAATTAAAATGCCTAATATCCTTACTCCTGCACTTGGCACCGACTTCACCTCAATAAGTAGGTAGCATGCCAATACATTTTTCTTTTTGATTAATCTACCTATTAAGTTATTTCATGATTTTAAGTTTTACAATGGAAGTCGGTTCATTTTTTTGGGAAAAAATTTTGTTTAATCCCGTATCTTACTTTTTTAAAATAAAGC
This sequence comes from Ephestia elutella, assembly GCA_018467065.1. NCBI lineage: Eukaryota > Metazoa > Arthropoda > Insecta > Lepidoptera > Pyralidae > Ephestia > Ephestia elutella. Next base: position 18,047,678 of record CM031575.1, on the reverse strand, counting down.
TTTAGTATTCAAATTACTATACAATGCAACACTTCAAACTAACAGTAACAAACATTCCAAACATTTGTTTTTAGAGAACAATTGACTTAATCTGGCAGATTAGAAGTAATCTGTGAGATAGCAACGACATTCTTGTGTCTAAAATCGGATTGGATGCAGTTTGTGGGTGCTAGACAAATAAACGGACACACAATTCGGGAGATTACCGATTACGTTAAATGGTTTAAAAATGTCATTATTGTTTGTTGTTTCTCGATAAATAGCTGTATTTAACAGGCAACAGGAAAACAAAGACGTTAGATGTTGATAATAGAAAATCAATAATAATAGATATACAAACGGACAACAAAGTGATCCGATAAGGGTTCCATTATTTCATTTTGAGGTACCTAGAATTAAAATTTAGCTCTTAACTATTGAGTTAACACGAACCCCGTGTAGGTAGATGTGAAATTATACTTTTCAATACATTCTTTGCCCGTGTTAAATTTATTCATAAAGAAATTCGGAATGATCTTGCAGGCACAAGCTAAATAATAATACGGCCTAAATACTCTATTGTCGAAGTTATAGAGACTAGTGGGAAAACCATTACGCTCTTCCGATACAAATAAAAAAATCAATATCGTTATACATCACTCACTTACTATTCCAAAACATTTTCGCAATCAACAAAAACCAGCAATGAATAACGAAACAGACAAGCAATCAGGGCCGCATTTAGGGATGGCCCGGTCGGATATTCGCTGATTTATTTAATACCATATACAGGGTCGGACAATAGGGTAAATTGAGATGTCCCATTTGCTACGCCGCCGGTCCTTATAAAACTGTGGGAGCGAGTATAAAAACTATAATAATAGATAAATAAAGTCAAATATCACTGCGAAATATAGCACCAATCGAAATTCAACTCTAATTTTCTACAAATAAAGTTAAATATGAGCGATGTATTTTTTAAGGATATTGTCATAAATCAATATGTTTTTGCGTAAGGGTTGTCGAAGCGGCGTCTTTTGTGGAACATAATAAATTATGTTTTAGCATCGGGTAGGCAACCGCGTGGTAATCGATGTCTTTGTCAATGGCCGTGGTTGACAATTGGTTGCATGTGGATGTGCGGTGGTTGCGAGTTTAGAGATGTTCCTCCTCAAAAAGATTAAATTTTGGAGCAATTAATCTAGGACCATGACAAACTGATTGACATATCAACGCAGGGTCGAAATCGCTGAACGTAGAAATTTTAAAGTCTTGCAGAGAACATTCAAAAAGTAGAAATTAAGTGAAATTTCAAAAACTCCTACTAGTTTCGGAAATTTCACCCCTAATGAGGGAAAACCGAAATTCACGCGGGCGAAGTGGAGGGCAAAAGATAGTATTAAAAGTGTCTGTGTGTACGCTTTACGTGAAATTCCTTTCAGGGTTGATATTTTTGAGTAGTTTTATTCTGAAAATCATTTTTTTTTGCATAATCTACGTGTATCTTACACGTTCACGTTCTGATGCCTTCATTGACGGGGTAGACACAGCCTCAGGAGAGTAAAACCTAGATGTAAAATTTAGCGTGTTGATAATGGCAGCTAACCCTACACGTTTTTATTTAACATGAATTTCAAATAAGCCTGCTTTTTATACCAAATATGGTAATGGGTAATTTTAAACCGTCTTTCTTTGAGTATCACCTAGCCAGTTGAAGTGAAAAAACATCTAAATTCACAATCATTCAAAATACATTTACAATATTAGTAGCACAGGCGTCTAGAAATTAGTGATCATGGTGCCATTAGAAATAAAAACACTTAAACGAGTCCCATTACGGAATAGACTCTGATACGGTGGGAGTTTTCTTTTTAATTTAATACAGCAATTATACGGTATCGAAGATTTCAATATAAAACCGCTATAATGTTTCCGAAGTGAAGAAATATCACTCCGCTTTCGGTTGTATCTTAATAACCACGATTATAGATATTATACTCTGACCAAATGAGTAGCAGTGGAGAGAGGCGTGGGTTGAGGCATAGGCGATAGCGAGTATGAGAATAGAAAGAGAAACAGTAAGTGATCATTTGTCGAGTGAGATGGGAGGTCAAGATAAATATGTTGATACGAAAGTTGAAAAAGGAATATTGAAATTTTTGTAGAGAGGTAAGATAATAAAAAGAGATTAACGAATAGTAATTGAAATAGCTGGTTACAACCTAGATTTTTTTTTAAAGATGTGATCAACGTAATTATAGAGGCATAGATAATAACAACGTTGATCGTGGATTAAGTAAGCTAAAAATCGTAACATGTGGAGATCTATATGGTAGACTCTTATCGTAAGAAAGGTGAAAGGTAAGAAAGCTTTCAACCTATGCAAATAAATGATTATGTTCTATTCTCTACGAGGATCATTCGTTACAGAGATCTTTTGTAAAAATAGTAAAGTAATATTGTAAATAGGTTTTACACACTTTGTACATAAGTAAATTGCCACCTACATTTAAGCAAATAATGTATTTTGAGTTGATTTTTTGTCACCTCCCTACATTAATTTATGCAAATAAAGCATTTTGAGTTAAGTCTCATTTGCTTGCTTCCGTAGGTTCTTTAACCCGCTTCCGCCCGTGCCTGGGCCCACGTCCCCCGCGTTATCTGGTCGGTTCTATTTGAAAACAAACGCGTTTGGATTTGCATGAATCACGTATTAACAGTTCGTTAACAAACTGTATCGTAAATATTTTGCTCTTGGGAAACCGATGCTGGCTCTTGTGTTGCCGCGGGTTGTTCTCCGCTGCACTAAAAAAAAATTGTTTGTTCCAACAATTATCTGATGATGGTGTAAGATTTCCATTTTTAACTTTAATGTACGGAATCCTAAAAAGGTAAACAATGGAAAATGTTTCGGAAAATTTGAGCAGATTGGTCGCTGAAGTATTTTATAACAAAAACTAACTTTAGTACTTATTTGTTTTAAAAAAATACTAGCTTTTGCCCGTGGCTCGGCCCGCGTAAATTTCTCACGGGAACAGTGCTTTTCTCGGGATGAAAGGTATCAGTACTTCAAACTATATACATGCGAAGTTTCATGAATATTGGTTCAGTAGATAAAGCGTTAAGAGGTTACAAACAAACAAATAAACAAACTCACTTTCGCATTTATACTATTAGTTAGGACTAGCTGTTGCCCGCGGCTTTGCCCGCGTGACTTTGGCTTAGATGAAAAGTCTTTTTGTGTTCCAAACTGTTTCCAGTGTTCCAATCTTCGATTTTTATACGTCTACAGAAAATGTGCTCATCAGATTAACCAAGTTTTGCTAAGGCGCCATTTCCGTATATGTTATAGTGTAGCTGGTCTCTTGGAGCTTTTCACCAGATGTTCCAGATCTTCAATTTTTATACGTCAGCAGAAAATGCTTATCAGGTTGAACGATTTTTGCTAAGGCGCCTTTCCATATATGTTATAGTGTAGCTGGTCTCTTGGAGCTTTTTATCAGATGTTCCAGATCTTCAATTTTTATACGTCAGCAGAAAATGCTCATCAGGTTGAACGACTTTTGTTAAGGCGCCATTTCCATATTTCTTATAGTTTAGCTGTTCTGTTATGGTTCTTCATAAGGTGTTCCAGTTATCAAAATGAATTATAGCCTGTATGTTGCCCAGGCTTAATAGCTATACAACAAAAAAAGTTTCATTAAAATCCGTCCAGTAGTTTTTGCGTGAAACGCGTACATACATACAAACAGACAGACAGACAAGAAATTAAAAAAAAAATTTTTTTCTTTCTATTGTTCTTTTTAAGTGTCCCTCTATCCATTTTAGTCAAAAATACTAAATGTACAGACAACATATTTTTACTGTTTTATTATATGTATAGACTAGCTGTCACCCGCGGCTTCGCCCGCGTGAGTTTCGCTTAGATGAAAAGTCTCTTTTGGAGTTTTTCATCAGATGTTCCAGATCTTCAATTTTTATACGTGAGCAGAAAATGCTCATCAGGTTGAACGACTTTTACTAAGGCGCCATTTCCATATATGTTATAGTGTAGCTGGTCTCTTGCACTTCTTCATCAGATGTTCCAGATCTTCAATTTTTATACGTGAGCAGAAAATGCTCATCAGGTTGAACGACTTTTGTTAAGGCACCATTTCCATATTTCTTATAGTTTAGCTGTTCTGTTAAGGTTCTTCATCAGGTGTTCCAGTTTTCAAAATAAATTCTAGCCTAAATGTTGCCCAGGCTTAATAGCTATACAACAAAAAAAGTTTCATTCAAATTGGTTCAGTACTTTCGGAGATTAGCGTGATCATACATACAGACAGACAGACAAGAAATTCCAAAAAAAAAAATTGCGTTCTATTATTCTTTGTAAGTGTCCCTCTATCCATTTCAGTCAAAAATACTAAATGTACAGACAAAATATTTTTACTGTTTTATTATATGTATAGATTAGGATATAATAATTCTTCTTATTTATTTTTTATTTATACATTTATTCGAGGCAATAAAAAGATTATACTTGTTTTTTTATAATATAGTGACGAATATAAACAGATATGTGATAACGACATATTGATCTTCCATAATACAAGGGAGCAAGTTCGAAGCACAGTGGAGATGAGCACTATTTAGTGTATCGTCCCAATACATATTAATTCGAATGTTAATTCAAAATATCTCTGCTCGTACGCGTTTCCATTGCACTATTTTGGGTGAGTAAAGCGGCTGTACCAATAAGTACCTTGATAATTTAAACGTAATAATAACTTTGGGACTATTTACAAAATATCAACTTAGCTGACCCGGAACATAACATACTACTAGCTTTTGCTCTCGCAAGCGTGACATCGATTTTCACCAATTTCATGCACTTAGGAATGGAATTTCCAAAATTGCTTTTCATTAACGATATATAATGTACCTCTCTTTCAAAATTTAAAGTTTCAACTTTCAGTAGTTTCGCCTTCGCGTATAACCATAACCAATCAGTCAGTCAATCTACAATTTTATATACCTATTGTTAGACGGATATTCACATCACTACATCATGGACATCCCTACCGGATATGTGAAAACGTCATTGACGAGAGTGCCAGTTAGTTCCGGACTCATTCTAACAAGAATGGATCCAATATAAATATAATTTTCGGTCGTCGACGAAAATCATAAGAAGGTGTTAAGAAGGTGTGTATTTCAGTGTTTCAAGTTTAGTATTTATATAATTAGTTAATAGTATATAGAAGAAAACATTGGAAACTGTGCGCTGTGGAATCAGCTTCCTGCGGCGGTGTTCCCGAACCGATATGACATTGAAACCTTCAAAAAACGAGCCTACGTCTTTTTAAAAGGCCGGCAACACTCCTGCGATACCCCTGGTGTTGTGGTTGTCCATGGGCAGCGGTGATTACTTACCATCAGGTGACCCGCTTGTTCGTTTGCCGCCCTATGTTATAAAACATTAGGTATTCTAGTACAATTGAAGTCAATTAGTAATGAAAATACGTTCCGAAATGCTAGTAGTTTGTAGCTTTGAGACATAATATAATATGATAAATAATTAGTTTCCGACGTGAAAAACATCTTTGAAGGCCAAGTTTCAATAAAAAAAATTGACTTTGACTTTGAATATAATAACAATAATTGATCAGTTAATAGTATTATGGATTCCTGTTCTGAAAGAGTACACACTGTTTGCTTTAAATATCTACATCTACTGTCATCTACATCTTATCAGACTGACCGAGCTATATTTTCTACATTTCGTACATCTAGTAGTCGCTTTCTACGGCAACTACGAGAAAACTTACCGTGTCGTGGTACAATGTAAACTTGTTATCGTCGATGTCGTCCATAAAGTACCGTAGGCGCGGTAGCCGGCACTCCGGCTAATACCAATTAAATATAATACCGAGGACATTTGTTGCTACCAACATGTTTTTTTTTTTTCATTTTATCGATCAACCTTCTTGCTACGGTCAAAAGAAGATTCCAATAAAGTCATAAAAAATATAAAAATATGATTTAAATTATTGCTCGATTTTAATTTGTAAGCTAAAATAGGTGTTTTGGAACTTAAATGTATCATTCTAGAAATGGATTTAAGATCATTGAGTTTATTGTAACTTGGGGGTTGATTCTTTCTTCATAAAATAATATACCTATCCATACCCATAGATGTCAATGGGAGACGGCATTTTCACTTCGATAACAATCAAAATTACACATGTATGTATGTTTCTGAAATATCTACGGAACCTCAGAGCTGTCGACTTGCCAGTATTACTAGGGTATTCTATAATCTGTGCTAGTATGGTATAAGACCACGAGAAATAAGTCATCTCGTGTCGGAGGCCAAGATCCACTTCGTGTCGCTGCGCCACAATAGGAAGTATGTATGTTTCGCAGAAACAATTAAAATACATAACATCTAATTAGGTAATCTAATCAATTCCCAAAATGTCAACACTGATCCGTATCATCGGTCTCTAAAAATCCAATAACCATAAATCTCAAACTTGGCATGTTCGCACTTCGACGCCCACGCAGGACGCTTTACAGTTTTATAGAGCAGACCTCATTATGGTAGTATAATATTCTTAATTATGTCTGTTATTTTGCTCTTAGTTATATCATTGGTTGCTTGAGGATTTTTTGCATAATTATCTTAACTAATATTATAAATGCCAAAGGAAGTTTGTTACCTCTTCACGCTTTATCTACTGAACCAATCTTCCTGAATTTTCGCATACACATAGAAGTACCTACTAAGAATTAAGGGCATACACCCCGGGTAAAAGAACTGTTCCCGAAGGATTTTCACGCGGGCGAACCCGCGGACAAAAGCTAGTGTATAATAAAAATTTAATCAGTACAAATTTTATCAAATTTATCTATAACACACTTGATAAGAAAAAATAATAGATGGAAATTGAGTACAAATAAGTGTAGCAAGATTGTCTCACTTCTTATCTATATCTAATCAAATAAAACTGTAACTGACCTGTCTGTACAAAGGAGATTGAGACAAAAAGGAAGGGTTTGTTATAGAGCCAATCAAAGCAAATCATTTATTATAATATATACCTAGTATAAGTGCTGGAATCCTGTGGTAACTTAGCACATGACTCCGGCATTAAGCATACATACACACATAGCAGTGCTAAGTAATAAACACTTGTGTTAAAAATACCAATAGCCAATGATATATTATATAAAAACAAGACCAATAGCCAAAAGCAACTGAATGAAATTGAATGCGGTTTTTACAGTTGTGTGTGTGAAGGTTTGTATTCAAAACTATGTTTCTTTTAAACACAACGTTAGGAACCTAAGATTCCACGAGGACGAAGTTGCGCGCTGGGATGTTTTTATTATAGTGTTACATTTCTTGTCTTGTATTTTTGTAACCACAACTACCAAAAGAATTCGGTCCATTTAATAAACAAAAACAAGACCATTTGATTGGCAGGCGCGAGTATCAGTAGCGCATGCGCGTGAACTGTCAAAATGATCCGAAATCTGACAACCAAACACCTAACTGTACATGGGATTTTAACCTTTATTGTTTGTGATTTTAGAACCAATATTACGTGAATTTCAATTATTGCGGTTGCTGCTTTGGTTCGCGCCGATGAGCAGTAGGAGGTCAACAGTAGGGTCACCATACTCTATTGTTTAGTTGGGATAATTTTAAGCGTATCAAAAATTATTACCTTCATCACTTTATACACTAATACTATTTAGTACTTCTTTCATCATGAATTGTCGTTTGTACTTCAAGGTAATAGGTTTTCCTGTGATAACTAAAAATATATGAATAACAGAAAAGCTCATGGAATGCCGCCTGCGATGGTTTGGTCATGTCATGAGACGCCCTGAAGACCATGTCGTGAGACAGGCCCTGGCTCTGCCTGTGAATAGAAAATGTAGAGGACGCCCACTAGCCACCTGGCGGTCCACCATTAATGCAAAGGACTTAGAGAAAACCCAAACAAACGCTTTGACAACCTAGGACCGACTGTCCTGGCGCAGCAGAACGAGGAGAGCCGACCCCAAATAATGGGAAAAGGCTGGGACAAAGTAGAAGAACTAAAAATATATGAATCTAAAATCTAGACTATCTATCATTTAAAAAAACGCAAATTCCTAGAGCTCTACGGTGATATAGTTCTTTTTTTAACAACTTGAGTGTTAAAATTAAATAAAACTATTTTTTTCAATTTTAAAGAAGCTTTCTGAGAACATAATGTAGAACATGAAAGATTCATAAAACTCGAAAAAGTTGCCTTAAAAATAGGCCAAACTAGGTCGCTATGTTTTATTGGTTTACTAGTTTTTGCCCGCGGCTTCGCCTGCGCGAATTTCTCACGAGAACAGTGCTTTTTCTCGGGATGAAAGGTACCCTATGTCCTTTCCAGTACTTCTAACTATGTGCATGCAAAATTTCAGGAAGATTGGTTCAGTAGATAAATCATGAAGAGGTAACAATTAAACAAACAAACTCACTTTCGCATTTATAATATTAGTTAGGATTATTTAAAGCCCTGCATTTCTATTCAAAATAAATAAAAACAACATTAAATCTTCAGCAGTGTTGAGGATTACTTTTATCTACTAAAAGATATTGTTTTGTTTTATGTTTTATCTAATCAAAATGCTAAAAACGATAATATTTATCTTTAAAAAAATGTAATTTCGCTGTACGTAATACAAAGTGCGTACGTGCAAAAGACGTGTCATTTCCAATCATTACGTAGTCTGAACCTACATCCTACTTACGTATTTTTATCAACATTTTATCATAATCAACTCTGTATGGAATAAAATAAATATAAATATAGCCGACTCGGGGAAAGGTACTCACAGAATCCTTTGGTGCTTTCTCCTTCTCATCCCCCGGGGGCACGCACAGGACACTTGGGAATATAAGGTTCAGATGTTTTGATGAAAATCGATTTGATTTGTTGAGAGACCGGTAACGACCCGGTGTTTTTTTTTTGAGGTTAGGAGCAATGACTGACGTTTGAGTTGTCATAGACATCTCAGTTGACAGTGACAACTGACAACAAAGAAAAACAAAGGGAGGCATATAAGTCGGCTAAACAAGTTCTAAACAAACTCCATATCAGGGCCCGATTAAAATGCTTCCATAAGCCTCGATTTCCCGCCATTCTTCTACATTTATACCTCCCCTTATTGTCTTATTTGACTTATCTAAGTTATAAAGTGCTCTAATGTATAAACATATATATTTACTAATTTTTGTACACACCAATACATAGAAAGACTTCGAGATCTTATTTTAAGTAGCCTGATAGATGATGGAATCAATTATTCGAATGACAACAATTGAAAAACATCATCAACGTGATCATCAGATATTTTTCTAAAATATCCGTAGTCAAAGAGTTAAGTATATAAAAATGCCTTTATCGAAGATTACATTCTAAATTGATGAAAATACAGCTAACAACACGTTAAGGTGGCGCTGCATGGACCTCTATGAATATGCTGTTAGGCTATACAAATTGTAAAATCTAAGTTTCTTTCATAAAATTATCCCTAAAAAATATATATCTTTAATTAAAAATCTCCCTGGCCACCGAAGACTTGGTCACCCTGGGTCAAGTGTCAAATTTGGACGTTGTAATAAAGACCGTACGCAGGTTCGATGCCCCGCCAAGTCTGTTTGTCCGCCTGGCGATGTGCCTGTCTGTCCGTCGCGTCGGTCTACTTTGTATTTTAATACATGTCAGTTCTTTATCAGTAGCTGTAAATGATCATATACAGATTGAAATGTTTATTCTGAAACTAGACCTCCACAGAGGCTTTTTATTATTACATAATATATATTTTATCTTTACGGTGTAGACAGAGCCTCAGAATGTTAAATTCAGAACATACCTTCTTAACACATGTGTTGAAATCGAATAAAGGAATTCTCGAATAGTACCTAATACTTAGGTTGCTAGACCATCGGCTATTTAGAATTAAATCTCAGCTAACCCGTCCCTTGACCGACTTTTACTATTAGCTCCAGAAGAAAAGCAGCTGATGGAATCAATTTTCAAAAGTATTTGTATTTGTTAATCTACAATATTATGGCTAAACTTGCTAGGGCGACCAGCTATTATTATTATCGGGGACAAAAATGGGCCGATATTATCAACCTTTCATTTTTCAAACAACCTTTTGAAAAAGCGAAATATGATATGTTAGTCGGTAGCGATCTTGATAACAATCTACAAACATATTATTTTTCACTCAACTAAGCTCGTCTATAGTGTCTTTTAAGAGATGTTTATCACCATTTGTGCAATTGTATTGAATTGTATTTAAATGTTAAACGTTTTTAAGTAATCCATTAGGCTGATATAAAAGCGATGTTCCATTTTTTCCGTCCTGAAAGTAAAAACATATTGAGCACATGATTGTTCCATATAATATAACCTAATTCAGTGGAAAGTGAATTGTATAAGGTTTTTTACTAAATGGTAAAGTATTTGTGTAAGTGGCCAGCCTAAAATGAATTCTGTCATCGCATATTTACAAGCTTTGATCCACTTTAGTTAAACATTTCAAGTAAAATGTTGCCAAGACGCGGCTCCCACTATCAATAAGTTAGCAGTCTTGTGTCTGAGCTATAATAGGTATGACGCTTCGAGAGCGAAGCATTTTGCAAGAGGGCCGTGATAGCTGTGACCTGTGCCTGTGCCACAGCCCTAAAATTATAATGTAAACAAATAGTGTAGAGAAATTGAGATTAAATAGTATTGGTTTGACCGCTCCCAAGAGATGTCATGTACGAGTAGGGCCAAGTTTCTAACTCAACGCGCCCTTTTTCTACAAGCCCAAACATCACAAACTCTACACCTTAGTCTAAATGTTAAGCTTTGTAGTTCGGACACATTGGCGTAAGGTGAGAAATTTATTCACTGAAACATTCACAAGAAACGACGAGAAGTCAGAGCTTATAGAAGAAGCTTGGCTCTACACGCCACTGCCTATTGTCAACGTGTATTTTTTACTACACCATTTATAATGGAATTATTTGGCATCAAATTCCCAAACTGGCGCTAAGATTTACACAAAAGCATATTTTTATGCTACAAACATATTTGTTCCGGCATCACAGCCGCAGAAAATGACACCGAACCAGATACAACCGGACATTACCGCAAGATACAGGACACCGTCGAAAAAAAATATATTGTCAGTATTGTCACCATTTCCCAAAGTCTCAATGGGATTATTATTAGTACGGAGATAGCATCTGTATTCTTATAGAAATATGATCGCCTTATTATAACGATATTTGCTATTTTCTCTTTGTTGGCCCAAACATCGATGGGCGATAAGGCCTATTGTGTGGCGCTAATAAGGTCCCCTATTTTGTGGACACAATGAAGTTGTTTCAATTTTGAATACGAGTTGTATGGTACTGTTATCTAGATTTAATAAACGTAGTTTACTATCCGTAAATGTTGAGTTGATAATAATATCATTTTAAAATTAAATAACTACAATGTGAACTTATTTTTTATTGGGTTGACATTTAACTATCCTGTGAAAACCCGTATGTAATGTTATCGCCTTTAACTGTAAAAGCCGGTCAGTGTTTAATTCCATAAAAAAAAACAAAAATTTAAAATTTTTTAAATACCAAGATTGATCAAAGAATTGCAAACGAATTACTGGAAATAAATATTTTTAATGCCTTTTTTCGATAATAAGTATTTATTGTAATTCTAATCAATTATTTTTAATGGATTACCACTCTACGATTTTTATTTATTTTAACATAATTTATGCGTTTTTGAGCAACATATACGTTCAGCAGCCTAGCGTAAATTTATTTATTTATTTCATTTTATATAGCGTGTCATTACAGGCTTAACTAAATTCAACATCGCTAAAAAACATTAAAAAAATTGGTACACATAATAATGCCTTGCCTGTGAATATTTTTACCTACAATACAATTTTCCCCAAAACTAACGTCCAAACTAAATACATTTATTTCAGAAAATTCGTTGGACTGGCATCTAAATTGGTGAACAATAAAGGTGTGAAATTACCGCGAAAGCCTTTGGAATGATTTCCTTGATTACAATATAACGGGTGACTGGAAAAACGCTTTGTGTGTATGCAAATAACGGTTTTGTGGGTGTAATAATGATCGCGGTGGGCTCTCTTTGTGCCTGTGGGTTTCATTCGCTTCTGGGGAAAACCTACTTGTATTTTATAAAGTGATCGAATATTGTATGAAAATTCAGTTCTTTTTTATATATTTTTTTGCTTTATGAAAAATAGATGAAAAAATGTCGTGTTATAGCACCTATAGTATGCATGCGTATATATTGATAAGAGCATCGATATTTTTTTAAATAAATAATAATAGGCCTATAACAAAAAAAAAACATTAAAAAGTCGGGTTTTTCTACAAACGAGCTAGTTAAAGGGGCCCAATATATTTTCGAACGTAGCTAAGTAAGGTTACTTATATTTTTTGGTAAGTATCGTTTAGCATCGGGGATTGTACGAATATGAGTAAATCCTTCAATGGATTATCCAGAACCAGAACATACTTTGTATCTCATGTTGAAAATAAAGAATTTAATTTAATTCTTCATTTACAGGAGCCAAAGTAAAAGTCACTGACAGCACAAATCAAATATTTTTTATGAGTTACGCCGCACTTCTTTGTGTTTTCTGCTATTCATCGCAATTATATTAATTATGTTTGTTCGTCTGTGAGCCGGTGGGTGTGAAACCAAGGCATTGTTGAGGGAGGGTATGACGGTATACTTTATGCTCTCCGACTATAATTTATGTAGTGATAGGAGCGGTTTCTTTTCAAGTTTTCGGGGGAAATTATATGGAGTCTTTTGAGGTGTGTTTCGTCATGTCTTGTAGTTTGAGCAGAGCTTCCTATACAGTTTCAAATATTTATGTGAGTCGGCATTTTTTTTATATTATTGACAACAATGCGCTTAAATAATTATTTGCGATAGATTTTTCTTACTTTTGATTTTACTATTTTCTATGAAGCAATCGATGAAAAGATGATGTAGATTAATGAGACTCTCTATCAGATTCGAAATAATAATTGCTATATTTTATGTCAATCTTTATGCCCTGACTCATGCCAAAAAAGCAGTGTCCGTAAAAATAAATATGTACCTAATTGAACATTAAAATTCAAACGGAAATTCTATTGTGTGTGCATAAACTTAGGATCTTCAGGGTTCTATTCGGCCTATGTCAGGCGGTAACAAAATAACACGCCTATTCATTTTTATTGTCTGACTAACTACTGTTCAATTCCTTCTTTTGTTTTTCACAAATCTATTATCTACTAATTTATTACTCTTTTTACTACGCACCGCCACAAAATATAGAGCTACAAGTATGCGCTTGGCAGTACAGCGAACTAATTTTTCGTCTGTCAGAATTTATTTTTAAAGCGTAGGTGGCGCCTCCACTGCAAAGCCAACTTATACTTGGCAGTCTGTATTTCACACTTCTCTTCTAATGAGTTAATAACAAATGTTCGGCGCAGCAAATGATAGGGTACACGCCCCAATTACCGGCCACAGGTGACGGCGGCTTTGTTCGCGATACGGTGAATGGTAGGCCTTATTACACGGTTGCCGGTTGACGAAGTGTATTTATTTTGTGAAGTTAGAGATGCCGTCAAAGGGAATTCAGTCGTGAAGGTGTGATCGTTTTGTGAGTATGAAATTAAAATAGCACCGCATTAAGGCTTTTCTGTAGATAATACTAGCTGCGCTGGGTTTAGCTCCTGTGTAAGAGTTTAGGGATAAAAATTATCCTATGTGCCCAGTATATGTCTACCCGTAAACCAAATTTCATCAAAATCCGTCCAGTAGATTTTGCGTGATTGAGTAACAAACATCCTCACAAACTCACAAATTCACAAACTCACAAACTCACATCCAAACTTCCGCATTTATAATATCTACCATACCAGCATAAATTTAATTAAATTACGCCCATTGGCTGAGACGTAATTGAGTAACAAAAAAATTTGAAAGAACCAAAAGAGTAAAATTTGCTTAAACAAATCTGAAATCAAAGTTGTAGTATTTACTATGTATATTGTATCTCTTAAACTGCTTCCAATTTCACCAATGAAAATAACAAATAGGTAGAAATATTCACAAAACAGCCTTCAAATAGAGCCAGTGGGCGGCCCCGGCCATCGAGTCATGTAACCCACTACTGTGTCATTACCCGATGAATACTTGATGTCGGACGATTCAGGCATTTCACCATAATATTTCTGGATACGAGCACTGCTGTTAGCAATCAATTATTAACTTCTGAGCACAATATTTAATAGCAGTTCATCGTTTTTTCCTTCAAGGTTGTGTCATATTTTTCTAGTAGTTTTCCATGGTCGAAATTGGGCTATACTAATACTCCAATATTAGGTTACCTTTACCTGAAGCGGTGGTAGTGAAGACGTTAGCTTGTGACATGAACATGACAGCGCCTGTGGTCAAAAGGCACCATATTCGATATCAATACATGATTGTATACCATTCTCACTCACCACTTTCTTCTGGTGAAGGAAAACACAACAAACTTAATACCTACCTATTAAAGTCAGTGTCCTTTATTACTTCTGTCTACAAATTGAAAAACAGTAAAGATTAATTTCTAAAATATGGAGCGTTTACCTTGGTTGGTCGCTCACTAAACTTCCCTTTATAAGTCGACCAGCGACCATTGCCATCAAATATGCAGACCCTACTCACTAAATAACAGTTTTGTCGTCAAATTACGGAACGTTTTGCCGATATTATAATGACAGACGGACGGACGGACTTTTAATCGCATGCATGTTTGAGTGGATTATTGTATTGTGGGCAACAATGGCGTGGTCGAAAGATGAGCGCTGAGTGCGTACATTGCTGGTTCCTGTAATCAACTGTAATCATAGAGCAACACGGTCTTCCTCCACGCGCGGAAGTCCTTGTTGCTGGAAGACTGTAATGATTAACCCTGCCAAAAATATTTCTATGTAAAATTAGCAAAGAGGAGGCTCGTAATGTCAAAAACTTATCAGATCTCATGTAGAGCCTTAACTCTACAAGCCCTAACTTCACATCACAAACTCTACACCTTGATCTAAATGTGGCTTGGCCGTTTTTATCTATCGTGCATATAATCCGGCATTTGTTTTTATGATGACGTCACATAGCATATGTTACTTAAGTTGCAAGGAATCTAAAGATCACACTTCAATATCTGATAAGGCGTTCAGGGCGTGGAATAAAGAAACTAACATAACACTTATTTTTGGCCAGTCGTCTAAAAACAGCATTAAAAGCCAGCAATGGACGCGCACCAACCTCATCGCGCCCACCCGTGGGAAGCTGCCCAGCTGTGGGGCGTGGGGTAGTGTTTTAGTTCCGTGGTCAGCGTTTATTTCACCGCTGCTGCTAACGCTACCTGTTTCACGGTAATTTCTCTAATTACACATTTTTCACTCTGTATTTTTTTTTAAACGTAAGTCGTTACCGGAATTTCAACTTTATCTGTAAAAAAATAATTTCGGTAAAAGGAAATACGTAAGTATGTTTTTTTGTATTTAAATTTAAAGTTGTGATTACTTGAAGATGTGTAATGTAACTAAAGTAATTCATTGGAAAAAAGGAAAGATTATATATTTTCATTCCAGACAACATATGGGCGAAGTCATGTTAAATAACGAATGTCAAATTATGAATTGAATCAAATTTGCGAAGGAAATCCATGAGAAATTCCGTTACTCACAGCCTCAATACATCTCGAAAAGTCATTCCCAAGTAAATCGAATCATTGTAGTGCTCTTACTTGCGCATAGTAGCAATTTTAAAGTGTTGCCACCTCTCCTGCACCGTGAGAAGCAGTATAGTATTTTTGTGAGAAGTGCTTCTGTTACGGTCGAGAAGACTTTTTAAAAGAGATATTTGACTGCCATATTTTAAGAGGAAGTCTTGCACTATCATTTTGCCCCAAGAAATTTACTATTGGACCTAGAATATAAAATTACTATAAGTACATATCACACATTGCTCTGACGACCTCACGGGATGGGACAAGATGTGATGTCAGCGGATGATAAAAATAATTATAAATTTTATACCAATTTTCTTGTGTCAGTGCTTTTGTCAAGGTACCTACTACTACTTACTTAAGTACTATACTACTTTTATTATAGTAGTATAGTAGTTTATTATAGTTATTTAATATACTATGTCAGTAGGTATACTAGCATAGTATGTATATTTTGGGGTTTAACATAATTAGACATTGATTGAATTATACAAATAAAACAACTCTGTAGAATATGCAAAATAAATTAAAAATATTACAAAACTGAATTAAAGAGGGGAAAACTCGAGTAATTGGTTCTCTTGATCAGAGCAAGCGGTTACCTGCCACTCAATAATGTAGGAACGGTGACCGGCGATGGCGATGGTCGTCAACATGGCGTGGGATCGCACAGCTGATTGCGGGGAGGGGGTGGGGCATGTTGCATCCAATTGATTTAATTTTTTATTGATTTATTTCAGGCAACAAAATGTTTACATAGAATAAACATCGTTCAAAGAAATATATATTTATTGTATACTACAAAAATCTCAATTCAAAATTTTAGGTAAGTACCTGAAATTTTTATTTGTCTTTAGTTATTTGTTCATAGGATTATTAAAAGGTTTGCGAATCGCTAAGTACTTTTGTTTAAGTATTTTATGAGTTACTAAATGAAACATTTGCCAAATGGGACGTAGTTCAAGCTGTGCCAATAGATGTAAGTACCTAACTATTTACATTAAAAAAAATACAATTTTTTAGAATAGATAGTGTTGAAATCTTTCCTTTTTACAATGTGTGTAATGTTTT
This sequence comes from Ephestia elutella, assembly GCA_018467065.1. NCBI lineage: Eukaryota > Metazoa > Arthropoda > Insecta > Lepidoptera > Pyralidae > Ephestia > Ephestia elutella. The sequence continues at coordinate 18,030,776 of CM031575.1, read as the reverse complement.
TTTATTCGTTTTTACCGTTATGTAATCTGAAACCGTGTCTAAGTATAATATATTTTCTCATTCATTTATTTAAAACTAAAAGAACGTCTTATTATTCTGATTGCCAACAGTAGTTGGCAAGTAGTCCTTCCTAGTAATACTTCCTTCGAAGAAATAATCACAAGCTTCTACTGCACATTACAGAAAAAGGTAATTTATAAATAGCATTAACTGTATATTAGTAGGTATCTTATAAAGTAAACGTGAGTCATGGAGGTAAGTTTTGAAAATTATAGGTAATAAATAACGTAAAAAATTGAGTAGGTACAATTTCTTCCGATCGCAAAAGGCCATTCAAAGATCACATTGATGTTTGATATTTATATATTAACTAGCTGGCGCCCGCGGCTTCGCTCGCGTTAATCCTTTCTTAGCGGATGCTTACGTCATAACATCTACATGCATGCCAAATTTCAGCCCGATCCGAGTTCAGCCATTTCAGCCGGAGTGGTTTGGGCTGTGCGTTGATAGATCACTATGTCGGTCAGTCAGTCAGTCATTTGACGTATCTATCGCTTTTTACAACCATTTTTTGAATATTTTTTAATTTAAAAAGTTGTGTGCGTATGGCGAAAAGGAGTCTTCTTTAGTATTCAATGCAGTCGTGAAGTTCACAGTATCAAGGCAAGATCATCGACTCGAGCTGACTTTATCCCAACCAGAGTTACATGGCCGAGCGTTTCACCTCAGTCTCATTTAATACCACATTTTCATTTCAAAATGATCCAATAAGGGTTCCGTTTTTACCATCACAGAACCCAAAAAAATTCTGAACTGTACAATTAATACAGATTATTTTCGAATAATCAAATTAAATAGATAACAGTGTATGGAGATGTGCATCTATGGTCTATGGTGGACTGTGATGGACAGACGGACACATAAGTTACAAGATGGTCACTCCTGATAAGAACATCGTCTGATAACATGTCAAATGCTTTTTACTCGCCGCGCGCCAGGACTGTGGTCAATGGAAATATTATAATAAAAAGAGAGTATTATAAGTACGTATTATTAGCTGTGCTGTGCCACGCTGCTTTGCTTCCGTGGGAAATTCGGGATTACGAATAGCTCTTTCCTCATGAATGTAGCTTTTATAGACATATAGATTAGCACGTTCAAAGAATCCGAATCACGGCAGAAAGTGGTGGTCTATGACCACCATACTGGCCACTTTACCGTACTAACTTGGTATGGTAGTTCATAGACCACCACTTGCGTTCGTGATTCCGATTCTTTGAACGTGCTAATCTATCTGTCTATAATAGTTAGCATTTCAATAAATCGAATCACGGAAGCAAATGGGGTCTATAAACTACCACACATACTGTACAACATGAAATAATTTCCCTATTTGTACAGTTACTAGTACTTTAGTTAAGTTTCAGTATTTTTTTATTAAGTTTATACTTTTATTAACTGAAGTTAAAACCATACATGAGATTGTCAGTCCAAGGCACATCTCCTGTCATGTCCCAACTGCCCTTGGTCTTGTAAAGGATCTTAATGACGCCAACGATAGGGCAGCGGTTAAAGTTGCCACATACTGGTCAAAAACCATATAATTATAGCCATTTCGACTCGATAAGAAGAATCTCAAGAAAAATAAACAATATAACTTCAAGTTTATTATCTCAACCGGTAGCTTGCGAGCAAGTGAGATGTTTTCTAGTCTCGGACATTTAATTTCACACCGGATCGAGGGAATGGAATTATGGAATTAAAATGGTCAACATTACGCGTTTCACTGTACGTCGAAAATAAATTGCTATTCTAATAGAATACGAGTGTAGTTCTCTTTTTGCTGGCTGTAAGTTCACTTGTCCGTACGTTTGTAACTATTATTCTTATTGCATGTCTGATTGTAGAAAAACTCTTAAAAAATTACGGGACAGTGGTGGACAATCTATGGAATTAAACTACAGATATACATGTACTTCGCTCAGCTTCGACCTGTCTGCCGTTTGAAGAACTTGACTCGCAGAGTAAAACTCCAGATTTTCTGGTCGAACGTCATATCGGTGTTGCTGTATGGCTGCGAGACATGAAAGGTCACCAAAGACATCACGCATCCACTACAGGTGTTCGTCAACCGGTGCCTTTGGCAAATACTTGGCCATTGGCCATGTCTTGCTTCCATAGTAGTCTGGCAGCGAAGAAAAAGCATAGAATCTGCCCGCTGTTTTTCTTCTCGCGCAGATTGTTGTAATAGGCGGATAGCAACCTGTTACTATTTTATCCGAATCTCCATTCTACTAATGAGTCCAGTATTTTGACGCGTGGCCTTCGAGTCTCACGGCTCTTGGCTCTGTCTACCCTAAGGGTGGACTGTAATCGTGTATTTTTTTAAATGTACTTTTGCCCGCGACTTCACCCCTGCGGAATTTACCATACCCGTAATGCCGTGCGTCTCTTCACACCTTTCTACGATATTTTGCGTCCGGCTAACGACCGGGCCACATATATCGTGCGCGCGACATTTCATGCATAAAATTATTTCGCGCCGCAGTGGGGCGCTAACGCATGCAATTGATTGTATTTCGCATGTCACACTTTTAAATTAAAATTCAGATGTATTGATAAACATTGATCGCGAATCCCACGTATAATAGTTTGTATGTGATGTGTGGATTTTCATTCCACCAGAACAGAGCTCTGGGGCTACTAGACCGAATTAACGGTTATACAAAGGTTGACTCAAATAATTCTTTAGCATTCAGTCCTCCTATTATGCTATTACTTTTGTATTCTGTACAATAAAGGTTAAGTAAATAAACAAATTACCCATCGACGCATTAATCATCGAGGCAATATTGAGATCACAAAATGTACATTTATTGTAATACAAATGTGAATAGTTTAGTTATGAACCTTCGTGCAACAGGGACTTCCACACGCCAATGCTGTGAGAATCCTTGTAGCGGAGCTAATGTCATACAAACATTACTTACTGTTTAACGAGTAACTCAGAGTCCCAACGCAATTGAGACAACTCATGCGCAGCGCTACTAGAGGCGAAACAGATTGAGTTCTCACCTCGTTGTTTACCGCGATAACGTCCAGTTTACACTCGTGTATGTTAGTGGTTACCGTCGGTGGTACCGTTAGCAGCGTATGGTCAGAATTTCCATAATTATTATTGTCTATCCTCGCAATATAATTAAAAATGTAAATTGATTATTCAGAAATTAGAGCGCGCTTTTTTATGTCAAAAATTAAAGTAAAAGAAAAATAGGGGAAACTAGAAAAATAGATGGATGGATTGGTCAAAGAGAGCATGAAGTTGGGTCGAGTGTTGTGGAAAGCAGTAGGAATGTCAACTAACTATTAAGTTTATTTTATTTTATTTTTATTTTTTTTAAGGCACACAAACAGATTACAGACAATGAAAATCTAAATCTAAATAACAGATGTTATTGCAACTAAAATAACTATTAAGTGAGAGTCAGGTCATATCCTATAACAGGCTATAAACACGGATGAATCCGTTGTCCGTGTCCTATAACTAAACCTTATGCCGACTTTAGGAAAAAGATACAGAAGAAAAAGTCTGTCAACCCAAACTAATATTACAAACAATGTAATCGATCATCCACCTCATCCTGGGATGGTCTGTTTTTCGAAGTCAGTCCACGACGCCAGCCTAGGTACTTTAGTCTACTGTCTTTCCAAAAAACATATGTATATTTATTATTTGTTCTGCTATCGGTACCGTTGGTACGGCCAGCAATCGCACGAGCCGCGGGGAGTCTCGCTCTCACTGAAGCTCCGTCATTACAGATGTTGAGGTAGCGCGTTACATTGCACATTTTAATTACATTACACTTTCATGTTGGAAGCAGAAATACATAGATTTTACAATCTTTATTTAGTTTCAGCTGTCCCGGTCGCGTATATACAAAGGCGGATGCAACACAGACAGAGGCTTGTCTGTAACGCAGCCGGGTCCGTACACATAAATTAGTACAAACACGGCTATAACACAAACATTTGGAAACTGTCTGCGCTTTGATAGGTTTTGAAAGACATTGTTTTAACAAAAACGGCTGCAATACAGAACAGCTCATTACCTACTAGCAAGTATCTGTACTATGATCGCGTTCGGAACGGAAATGTCACACAAAATGCGGCGGCTTTGCAGATACATAATAATTTCATTAATTTTGCTATATCAGTTTGTTAACGACATAATATTAATATATGTATATTTTATATATTTTTTTATAAAATTAAATATTGTATACTCCACACAAGGCTTAAGGCTTATTAGCCTTGTGTGAAGTATACAATATTAAATTTTAACAGGTACAAGAAATATTTTATCGCCAAAGTTTAATGTAAATAGCCAGCACTCGCTGCGAAAATTTTCAAAGCCAAAGTAACTCGTTGTTCATTTAAATTGGCTTAAAAATAGCACTTTTAAATAGTCATATAGTAATAAAATAGATAAGTTAGTTGACGTCAGAAAATTTCTTTTTCTCTTCAATGAATTGGATAGTGATAGGTCAGCATTCCAGAGTGCAACGTTTGGAATATCGATGGTTGTCAACATTCACCAAGAAATATAATAATGAACAGAGTTCAAGAAACTTTATGCGTCGGGCGTGCTACAGTAGACTTCAAAGTTAAGAAAATTAATAGAAATATGTACTTGATTCAAAAATTATGCTCTTTTGAAAACAAGTCAAAATGTTGTCATTAATTTTAACTTAACAGCCTGCACGAGTCTGCATTGCAATACAGACACTCAGATAATATTTGAAACATTAGTCAGTGTTCAATTCGCCCTTGCTGCACTACAAACCGCTGCGTTGCTGCTGGGTTTGTAAAGACTTTAACTGCGTTAAGCCATTTGCAAGATGATGCAGTACAGACTATATGTGTCTGTGTTGAATCCGCCTTTTTTATTTTTCATTGGATTATAGAAACATGCGGCTGCACTACAGACCGCGGTGTTGTAGCTGAGTTTGGACAGACTATAACTGCTTAAGTCATACGCAAGATAATGCAGCACAGACTATGGTCTGTGTTGCATCCGCCTTTGTATTTACGCGTCCCGGTCTACAGCAGCTTCTCTACTCGCGCAGATTCTAAAAGTGAATCATAAGGTAATGGGATTCTTGTAACAGGTGATCGGTTAGCGACCTGTCACTATCTGAATCTCTACATACATACATAGAATCACATCTTTATCCCTTACGGGGTAGACAGAGCCAAGTGTTGTGAGACTCGAAGGCCACGCTTAGCTGAATAGTGGGCTTTCTGATGGAATGGACATTCAGATATCAGTTACAGGTTGCTAGCCCATCGCCTATGAGTGGAGGAATCCCTGAATCTCTAGTCCATAAATTCAGCCCACTATTCAGCTAAGCGTGGCCTTCGTCTTAGTCTCACGACTCTTGGCTCTGTCTACCCCATAATTGATGAATACGTGATACTCTATTTGAACATGTCCCAGTGTATCTGTTATTATGTGGAGCTGCAAGGCTACAGGAACTCTGAAATAAAGCAGAAGTTTGGACAGAGATAGATTTCTTCCCCGCAATATCCACGACAAACCCATATTTTTTGGAAGCACGGCAGATCTCTTAGTAACAAGCATCTTGTCCAAGTCACTGTCAGCCACTGGAGGATTAACATAATCAATAGAAAGATCAAGAAATTAAAGAGTTAATGTAGGTAATATCCTTGCTTTGCATGTATGTTTATGACGCACCGCCTTAACTCTGTGTCATGAGTTAATTCGTTTAACCAATTCCGGGCAGGATGGGCTTCTTAACGTGAGTTTGAACAACATTGTGGTAATTAACTAAACAGCCTGTTACTATTGGGTGTACCATTTATTAACATAGGTATTTTTTAAATTTTGAAGGAGGTTTTTAGAGGTTAGTGTGACAGTATTTTAAAGAATTACCTCTTTGGTATAAGCTTAAGTTGTCTTATCGGCGTCATTAACACAATCGGCACACATGTGGAATGTAAAATTGTACATTTTTATAAATTTTAATATCGGTGATAAATTTTCCATGTAGATCTTCAAGGTTGGAAGAGCTATTGTAGATTAAATTGTTAAAATAAATAGTTTGTATTAACAGCTTTTCTGATGTCTGGGGTTGGAACAAAAGACATGGAAATTGTTGTGTCTGCTTCTATATTTACAAATACTGCAAAATAATGTGTTTCTTGGAATTTTGATATTCGTTTAATTTTCATGTTACCACGCATGTTTATTTCGGGGATACAAGGACATAGACTTTTATTTTATAAGAAATCGCCTAAGAAAAGAATTTCCAAAGTCAAACATTTTTTTCTCAGGAACGCTTAATGGTGTCAAGTTGAAATTTATATCAAATACTCGGATCCACGGTCCCTTTCAGCAGTAAAATAATCAAAATTACATGTCAACGCGATCAGGAATTACCGGAAATGTTGCGAATTTTCGCATATTTTGCGATTTCAGACGGGAATCACAACCTACACAGTACCTACATCCCGTTGACCTAAAATTATGAAATTTGGCAAAAAGCAAGGTCTAACAGTACTTACACAGGAATATGTCTGATAATTGCAACTATGTTGTTGGAAGTCTAAAAAAAAAAATTACAAACTTATTTTTACGTTCGATGCAGTATGAATACTAGGGATCGAACTGCAAAGTTAAGTTTGTTTGGAAACTAGTTGGACTTTTAGTTAGAGAATGAGCTTTGCGTGTACGGAACCCTCGGCGCGCGAGTTTGACTCACACTTGGCCAGTTTTTTTCTTCGCTCCCAGCCCAGCATGGAAGTAAAACTAGTGAGTTCCAGTAGTAGCACTGATGATCCGATGACGCCACGCTTTGTATCTGTGACACCGCCCACGCCTGACCCGTCAACTAATTCAATTTCATCGCTTCATACAAAGATGCATCAACTATGGATGGCTCTTAGTATGAATTGTATGACAATATTAGCTGTCCTACTATTTTGTACAGCAAAACTTATAAAATTAGTAATTGGACATTGATGCAACAGTCGAGCATAGAAACTTCAAATTTTGCAGAGGTCCTTCATACAGCGTAAGTGAGCAAGAAAGGAATTATGAAAATTCCATCTCTGAAGGGGTGAAATACGTCAAAACGCACATGCAAATGAAGCCGATGGCGAAAGCTGGTCTATATTTCATCCGAGTTCGTTCCCTGCCTGCCCACTTGCCGGCATGTCGGCCCGTGTTACTTAACCTTACTTAAGGTGCGGGTCAGAACTCAAAACACCACAATTAAGGTGCTCAATGTCGGTCTGCTGTTGACTCACAATTCTCGCACCCACTCTCGCATACTAGTCCTGCTCCACGGCTTCGGTCTAGTTACTGGAAAGCCACATTGTTTGCAATCAATCACATTATCACGTAGCACTAATTAAAGAGGTGATTGTATGTGATGAGTTTGTTTGTAGGAGGTAGGTAATCTTCGGAGCTACTGAACCGATTTCAAAAATTCTTTCTCCAATAGAAAGCTACAATATAAAAGCTTTCGCAAATAGAAAGCTAAGCTAAATAGCATTATACCTGAGTGACATAGGCTATAATTTATATATGTACCTCCCGAGCAAAGCCGGGGCGGAGCGCTAGTACATAAGGAAACTGATACTGGGCTATGTTTAAAGGAGATATTTTTAAAAGATTAATGGAAGATTAATGGAAGCAAAAATGTAGAGTCAATTGAAGCCAAAAAGTTTTTTTTGTCTGTTGGACGAACAGACAAAAAAAACTTTTTGGCTGGCTGTATGTTAATAAAATAAGATAATAAGATCGTACCTACCTAATACTGATGATAGAGAGGAACTAAATAAAAGTTGGTGAAATAATAGCATTTCAAGGTATAAGGCCATTGCTATTGTCGCTTACGTACACGTGTAAAGTATAACAATAGATTTAACGTTTGTTTGTCTGTTTGCGCATCATTTGTTGAAACAATTGCGTATTTTTATCAACAGATACTGTAAAAATATGTATAAGGTTGTATGTCTAATTCAAAATTGTTTTGAGTCAATTCTTTCCTTACCAATATGTATAATTAGCTTTTTAATTATACATATTTATATATTCGTATATAAAAAAAGTACTAAAAGTACGGATTTCAATGAAATTTGGCACACGGGTAGAAATATACCGGGGATAGCACATAGGGTACTTCTTATCCCGAAATTTCCACGGGAGCTAAGCCCTGGGGCGCAACATGTAAATTATTGCATTGGTATTGAAGCGTCCACTGCTTCAATATCAATGCTTATAAATTTTCGAGTGATGTTTACCTGATACAAATATCGAATACCGTCTGGTTTTATAGACCTACGATCTTAACAAACAAAATGATTAATACATTAATCTTTAAGAAAATGTCAAAAAATAAAAACAATGTTCTATGTGCGATTCGTAACCGCACAGATAGCGAGACAGACAGATAAATCTCTTCAACATGGAATAACTCTTAAGGATACATCTGTCCGTCTGTCCGTCACGAGAGTAATCGATAGCATAGCCTCCGTATCTCTGGATAAAGTTATCAGTCTCTGTCTCAGCCTAAAGACGTCCACTGCTGGACAAAGGCCTCCCCCAAGGATTTTATCCACGGGGGGTTTTGCCGTAATCGCCACGCTTGGCAGGCGGGTTGGCGATCGCAGTGTGATGGCATAGTACGCGGAAAGATGCTGCTGCCCATCCTCCGGTGTTTTAAATCCCTTAATCGCCTCTTACGACACCCACGGGAAGAGATGGGTTGGTGCTATTCTAGGGCCACACCAAAGTTATCAGTAAAGGTGGACAAGTAAAGACGACATTCCAATGTTTACGGGTTTATCATATTCTTTGGTAATTTTAAAAGTTGTAAGATTACGATCTCGCGATCATGTGTATAGTCAAATGTAGAAAAATCTGACTTCCTGAGATTTAGTGGGATAGGTCAGGTCTATACATATAAGATAGGTCTATGCATCTGACTGTATGTATGTATAATGTCTGTCGAAGTTTTTCATACGATTAGGTAGGTATGTGTCCGACGCGACGCCGTAAACCGCACCGCCCGGCCCCGCCAATCGTGACCCTAGCTTAAAACAAAAGTCAACAAGTTAAACAATTGTAAAAAAGCTTCTGAAGCCTGAATTTTCCCAAATTATACCGATAAGCTAGTTTTTCTTTGGCAATATTTGAAAACCCTTAACACAAGTTTTACGACTAGTAACGATTTAAATACGTATTACACTTAGCAACGGATTTTGATAAAACATGGTACATTTCAGGGTATAAATAAATAAATATATACGGACAAATCACACAGATTGAGTTTTATTGGTATGACTTGGAACTTTTTGCCAAAGTTCCTATGGGATCGGAATCGCAGGTCTCAAATATATTATCACAATATCACTGGCGAGTGATCTTGTGATTATACCACAGCACTCCGTCTTAACTTTTTTCTCTTAGTTTGAGCTTATCGCAATAATAACTAGCCATGCGTGAGCTACACGACGACGTCGTCGGCGAAGCACAGGGCTTTCTTATCTGTGGCTTGTGAAGTGTCTTTATTTGGCGGTAAGCTTCAATGTTTATATATTATCTATTGTGTTGTAGAGATACAGTTACCGTCTTTATCCCTTACGGGGTAGACAGCACCAAGAGTCGCGAGACCCGAAGACCACGCTTAGCTGAATATTGTGACGTGTTTGGCCAGAAATTTTACCTTCAACAAATTTTCACGTGAACCACTCCATCCATTGGTGAAAACAGTGTGAAACAAATTAATAATAATAAATATCGTTTATTTTTTCACTATTCAGCTAAGCGTGGCCTTCGAGTCTCACATTCTTGGCTCTGTCTACCCTGTAAGGGATAAAGACGTGAACCTATATATGTATGTATCGTTTATTTTTCTCTTACATTCATTTCAATTGATAGGTTTTACATAGTTTTAGAGTATATCGCGTTCAGACAGACTTTTTACGATACGTATGTAGAAATATAAATATATCGTGATGATTTTTTTCAAGCAGGCATCATATTATTTAACCCTGATGACCCTAACAAAATAATAAAAATGTTATAATTTTTTTTTTCTTTTGGATATAATATAATAATATAATAAATAAAATGCTTCGAGCAATCGTCGTAGGTATTTTCTGTATTTTTAATTTTGATACTTGTTAGAACGTGGTATTGGTCTTTGATTGATATTATTGTTAATATTGGTCTGTGATTATCTAACTATATTTTCTCAGCATAACGTACTGACCTGATCACTGACCCTTTTAAACTAACATCAATCTCACACCAAAGCATTACAATCTAGTGACAATGCGATCGAATCTAACCACGCGTCAGATTAGCGTCGGCCATATCAGATCTCTAGTCATGGACCAAAGCGACGACCGTCAGATAGCGGTGGCGAACCTGGTGAGCGTCATCCGCGCTCTAAGTGGATTAGGCTTTTGTCAAATCATTGGGAAGGAATGTGAAGATAGCTACAAATGAGAATAGGACGCCCGTAGCACACTGGATATTATGTTGCTACTAAAACTATACCTATGAGTTCGATTGTTGTTGAACGCAGTAATTTCTGAACTAGGCCTGACTTGTAAAAAAATACGAACAAACCTTGGTCTAAAATATTAGTAAGTATAGATAAAATATTATTCAACTGATATAAAAGTATATCAAAAATACGTATGTAAAACTTATTCTTAGAAACATATTACACCTATATAAATAAATCAATAATATCTCATGACTACTGTTTGCATGTTTTTTCTTTTTATTTACAAAATAGAAACACCTGTACACGTGTAAGAATAGTATCTTCATGGATTGTTATTAGCATATGTTAGTTTGTAATAATTTGTTCTAAAACTAGAGTATTTGATGGGGAGGAAGGCAGCAAAACTTAGGGAGACTGGGATGGTTGCAAAACGCAGCAAAGCAGGTTTCTAGAAGAAACCTGCTGCATCTGCGTCGCTTATTACTCTGGTCTCAGATGCTGCCATATCAGATTTAGCTGCTTAAGAAATGCTAACTATACCAAAACATGCTTATTTTGGAATTTTGTGCATCTCAGATGCGATGCAGTTAGTACTAAAGTACTCTCATGTAGAAATTAGATATGGTGAAAAAATTCCATGCAAGCAGGTCGCGGGTTCAAGCCCTGCTCGCATGGAATTTTTTCACCAAATATAATTTCTACACTACTTTTATACCGAAACATATTGGTAGAGTAGGATTAGAGACAAAAATGTTTACATTGGTACAGTTAGGGAGTTAGCACTCTACCGTTTACTCACCCATGTCACCACCATCTAACGGAAGAAATAGTTTTACACACCAGTTAGCAGTCAATGTTAAAACCATCCGAATCAGAGCCAAATATCATCGGCGAGACTAAAGCCCACAGGTTTTGCTGGCTTGGCCACTTGGAGAGGATGGAGGAAAGTCATGGAGTAAAAAAGGTGTATCCTGGGATAGCCCAAAGGTCGACGACCGGTCGTCCTAGATACCGATGGTCTGACGAGGTCCGGAAAGACTTACGCGACTGCACGCTGATGACTGGCAGGAGATGGCGCAGGACTAGTGATGTGCCGCCGAGAAATTCTCGCTTTCCGAAAATTTCTTTCATGGAAAATTTCCGAAACTTTCCGGAAAGTTTCGGAAACGTTTTCGCTCAAATTTTTAAATTATATCCACCTTTACTAAAATGTGTTAAACACTTCACATAACATCGTAGTATAGTCGTTATCGCGAAACAATATACCTGGCAAGTAAAACACACTGATAAGGGATGCGTTAAGAACCACCTGTGGATCATTCAGGTAAGCGGCATTTCTTTGTAATCAGGTAAACAAAAGCCACCATTTGACTCCTGAATACTCCTGATTGGCTTTCCTGCTTTGTGACAGAGGAGTGGGGTCAGATGTACACTTTTTTAAGGACAGTCCTATTAGTTTATTTCACACAGTCAGGTGCAAAAGTGTTGTTATAAAAATGAAGCCAAAAAATAGAGTTTTTGAATATTTTGGTCAAAAAAATGATGAAAGTGGTCGTAGATTAGATACTGTTGTTTATTTTGTAACTGCGAATATAAAATAAAAAATGTTACACGATTTGCACAGCATTTAATGAAAAAATGTGAAAAATGTCTTGTTGAAGTGAAGACTAGTTTTTAAAAAGATGAATCACAAAAGGATGCTCTCGATGCTCTACCTGCCACTGCCAGCAGTTCTGGGACCACAGAACAGTTTAACGAGATATATTTGATGGGATAAGAATATTATTATTTTTTATAGATAAAGACATAGTCCATCTTTTCTAATTATGCGAGGTGTGAAGTAGGGTGACCCGCTCTCTCCCAAACTATTCACCAGCGCCATCGAGGAAGTCTTTAAAACGCTAGCTGTCCATTGGAAATCTAGGGACATTGTCATCGGCGAAAAAAGATTAACTAATCTTCGTTTTTCCGATGACATTGTTCTTTTTGCATTCTCCGCATCTGAACTCGAGATAATGCTACAAGAACTCAGCACGGCAATCCTTCAAGTTGGCCTCAAAATGAATCTAACCAAAACTAAGCTCATGACTAAAGGCACGAAATGTAGGGTAGTGGTAGATGGGGAAGTAATGCAATATGTTGACGAGTACGTATATCTTGGGCAAGTAGTATCTTTCATCGACCGGCAAGACAAAGAAATCGATCGCAGGATCGAGAATGCTTGGAAAAGCTTCTGGTCGATGAAAGAACTACTCAAAAGCAATTTTCCAATATGCCTAAAGAAGAAACTCGTTGACGTTTGCATCTTGCTCATCCTTACCTACGGTGTCCAAACATGGTCTCTTACCGAAGAGCAACGGTTCAAATTGAAGGTTTGTCAGAGAGCCATGGAGCGCAGCATAGTTGGTGTCAAACTTGTCGATCGAGTAAGAAACACTAAACTGCGCTCTATGACGAAAATCGTCGATGTGGCAAAAAAGGCAGCTAGGCTAAAGTGGGACTGGGCGGGTCCCGTCTGTCGCATGCACCCGGAGGGATGAACTCAAATTTTAACAAACTGGGTTCCAACTGATGGAAAGAGATAAAGAAGAAAGCAGCCCACGACGTGGGCGGACGACCTGAGAGCGTTCGACAAAGAATGGAAAGAGAGGACTAAGAATAGAGATACGTGGAAGGCTTTTGCCCAGCAGTGGGACACAGATAGCTAGTAAAAAAAAAATACATACACTACAAATGACCTAAGTGGTCATCATACCGGACTGTTACACCAGACGTCCCGGGTTCAATCCCCGGTCGAGTCAAATTGGAAAATGATCTTTTTCAGATTGACCTGGCTCTTGTCTGTTTATGTAGTCTCCCAACACAAGTCTCGAATTTTCTTATATTTTTTGAATATTTAAAGCATCTTATATTTATTCAACTTGTTACATAATACAGTTCACAAGGCATATGCAAAAGCGGTTTATGTGACTGGAATGGAGTTGAGTATATTTGAACATCCTCTATCTTTTTACAAAACCCAATTTTGTATTGAACTTAAAAATATATCAATAGTACCTACCTATAGTTATATATACCTATGAGTTCATTTATTTTGAACTCCTCCTTTGTCTATTTCTGAATTTGAAATTTGATATTACTCAGGTAGGTTTTTAAAAGTTTTAGTCGTTTTCATTTTAAAAGTTAAATAAATAGATAAAATTAGCATACAAACATTCATTTAATTCAAAAGAATCGTACATCATAATTGTGTCTACTAGAATCAAAAACCGCAATGTCCATAGTAAATACTCTGGACATTGCGGTTCAAGTAATTATTTGTACAAAATGTTCAAGTTTGCAAAATACTAACTTTCTAAGAATGAAAATTCTCAGGAATTAAATTTACAAGAAATATCTCGAAAATTTCTTGGAAATTTTCCCAGAAATTTCTTGGAAAATTTCTAGGGAATTTGGAAAATATGTATTTCCCGTCATCAGATTTTCGTGAAAATTTCAATGATTATTAATCTTCTTATTATAAAGACGACTGCATAAAGAAAATTCGCAATTTGTATATATTCCAAGTACTTTTCCAACAATTTCCATTCTAGGGAATATTTCCGAGAACGTTTCCTGACCGTTTCCAACAATTCTCGAAAATTTCGGAAACGGCACATCACTACGCAGGACAGACCCAAATGGAGATCCTTATTATCGGAGGCCAAGACTCATTTTGGGTCGCTGCGCCATAATTGTTAGAATTACAACCATAGTTTCCATTCCCAGAAAGCCATGCGTGTTCAACTATGCGTGGTCATACATAATTATTTTAGGTACCTAATCTGTGGCTTAGCCTTCGACTCCTGGCTCTGTCTATCCTGTACGGAATAAAGACGTGATGTAAAACCGAAATCGTAACAGGAATAATTTGAATGACTACTGGCAAGGACACCCATTAAGACATTCGACATCTAAGTAGATGTTGGATATTTGAATGCAAGGAGATGTTTGAATGGATGTTTATGACTCTCATACTCAGATACACGAAAACCCATTGGCCGCTACACTGGTATCGTATAAAATTTTATATTATAAATAAATTTAAATTAACGACCTGACCTTATTATTGTAAGAGCTCAAAATATAATTGAACAACGGACGGCCTTTGTTTACACGTGTACAAGTGTAGGCAGATTTTGAAAAATATTTGCACACGATTAGTTTATTTAGTCGACATGTTATCAAATATTTTGTTCCTCGGAAACAATGACGCATGTTATTTATGCGAATATCCGTGAAAGGTGTAGTGTACTATTATTCAGGTTTTATATAAGTAATTTATTCAATTTTAACTCAGACAATGAGAAGAAAATGTGCAATGTCCACCAGTAGCGAATCATTTTTCCCGTTTTCCACCGGTTCCTGGCAACATTTCCAAAATTTCCCAGTTAACCCCTTTTTGGATCCTTCTGCAGACTTGTCATGTGCCTAACATATTCCCTCATGTGTACAGACACACCGGATGACGCACACCGAAACCGCTGAACGTAGAAACTTAAAATTTGGCAAAAAGTTTATATTTATTTAAATTTTGAAGTATTTTGAAAATTCCACCCCAAAATTCCTTGGGTAAAAAACGAGATTCACGCGGGCGAAGCCAAGGGCAAAAGCAAGTTTTACCTATATTTTCAGAACTGTTCTTTTTTCTACTCTATATCACTCTATTATTAACTGTACCGTCTACAGCATATCATTGTACCTTCCATATATATGTCTATTTGAGGAGGCAATAAAGGCGAATTTACAATAACTGCTGTTAGTACTTTCAGAACAGTTGGAATGTATCGCTACCTGAGACGGACAATTAGTTGATTGTCTGTTAATGACGACATTTCTCCGTTACACAACTAATTTCGAGTTTGAATCACTCGGACGGGTTTCTATTGTTAACCGACTGCGAAGAGGAGGTTTGGTTTTGTACATTTTTTTGGTTTTCTGTAAATTCGGGTGTATCGTACTCTTTCCATGTTCGTCATAAGTTCATAACAGGTATACCTATCATTATCTCAGAAGTAGAGTGTGAGTGTGTGACGAACTTTCAATTTATGAAACTAACAAATTGATTTTATGGCAAACTGATAAAATAATGGACCCATTTAAAAAAATATTATTATACTTATATTGGTTTAGTTATTGAGTGCGATACTTTATAATTATTGATTAATTTAGAATATAAGAATATTTGTAAGAATTTATTATCTATTTATACATACAATAAAACAGTAAAAATATTTTGTTTGTACTGTTTTTGACTGAAATGGATAGAGGGACACTTAAAAAGAATAATAGAAAGAATTTTTTTTTTTTTGTCTGTCTGTCTGTCTTTCTGTCTGTCTGTCTGTCTGTACGTATGTACGCGTTTCACGCAAAAACTACTGGACGGATTTGAATGAAACTTTTTTTGTTGTATAGCTATTAAGCCTGGGCAACATATAGGCTATAATTGATTTTGAAAACTTGAACACCTGATGAAGAACCTTAACAGAACAGCTAAACTATAAGAAATATGGAAATAATATCTTTGCATAAGTTTATCAATCTGATGAGCATTTTCTGTTGACATATAAAAATCGAAGATCAGGATCATCTGATGAAGAATTCCAAGAGACCAGCTACACTATTACTTATATGGAAATGGCGCCTTAGGAAAAGTCGTTCAACCTGATGAGCATTTTCTGCTGGCGTATAATAATTGAAGATTATGGAATATCTGATGAAGATCTCCAAGAACCAGCTACTCTATAAAATAAATGGAAATGGGGCCTTAGCAAAAGTCGTTCAACCTGATGAGCATTTTCTACTGACGTATAAATAGACAGGATACGGGATAGGACAAAGAGAGACTCGGGGTGGGAGTTATGGTACACGGGAAATTGTAGATAACGAGCAGACGAAGATTGTTTTTGAGTTAAGGTTACTACAGTTTGGAACACAAAAATATTTTTCATCTAAGCGAAACTCACGCGGACGAAGTCGCGGGCAATAGCTAGTATGTTGATATTCTGATTTACTTTCGTAGCAAAAAATAAGTATAAAATCTTCTTTGACTGGTTACGTAGCATCGGTTTCGTAGACATAGGGCTTGTATCAACGTGTCGCTCACACTAATACTAAGGATAAGATACGATAGATAACAACAAACAATCTTTCAAAAATTACCCATAATAAGGATTAAATATTTAGATTAGATAGAATAAAATGAAAACACAGATAATGAACACGATTGCTTTATTTACGTTAGAATAGTAAAAAAATAAAATAAAATCACTATCCATAAAACAAAAGCATACTTATTACACGACTGACCAAAAAAGGAGTGTTATGTTTTCAGGGTTCATGTATGTAAGTTTCCTTATTCCACCATAAGTCCTGAACGGATGAACAGATTTTCATGAGAGAGGTATTTTTAGATTCCTTGCATTCTTCCGCGTGACATAGGCTATGTGAGTTGTCAGTCGTGTTTTTTAAATAAAATATTATTTTATATTATATTATTACTAGCTTCCGCCCGCGGCTTCGCTCGCGTGAATTTCCCACGGGAACAGTGCTTTTTCCCGGGATGAAAGATACCCTATGTCCTTCTCCGTACTTCCAGCTATGTGTATGCGAAATTTCAGGAAGAATGGTTCAGTAGATAAAGCGTGAAGAGGTAACAAACAAACAAACTCACTTTCGCATTTATAATATTAGTTAGGATATTACAAATTAATTAAATTAAATTACAAATATATAACTTATCTTAAATCCCTATCGTACTACATTACATAATACTAGGTACCTAATACATATGGCATAGAATAAGTAAAGTACTTACAGGTAATTATTTTTCATGAATGTGACAATAGTGAAATAAGAAGAATAAAGATAATATAAATTCAAAATAATACTTAGCTAGGGACTAATTTAGTAGGAAAGGAATTAAAAATACACTCATTTACAAAAGACAACGAAATCAAGTCTATTAAATCTCTTTGTTACCTCTATACTTAGTAACTTATTATTATTTTAAACTTATCTCAGTTCAAAGAATAATCCCAACAGTTATCTCATTTACTGGATTATATATAATATAGAAGTTTATTCATTTAATAATATGTACTTACCACAAAAGACACCAACTCACTATACAAAAATGCAATAAAAAAGCCACAAACATTTTTTGAAACTGCTTGATGATCACTTAGGTTATATACCTATATCAACATTAAATGAGTGTTTTAAAAGACAATAAAATTGATCTAAGGGATTTTTGAACTGTTAGCTCAAGAATAATATCAATAGAGACAATGTTTCACTGAGTAGGTACTTACTTACTTACTTGAATTTGGACTTTTTTTTTATAAATTTGACTATTAATTAATTTAAAATAAGTACATATAGTTTTTCTAAACCCCTGCAAATAAATCCGAATTTGAACGTCGATTTCCCTCGAACGGCCACATTCCTGAACGGCCATATCGTCTATCAAAATAGCATACAGTACATAACTTACCCATTTGCTTAGGTGATTTTTATCTTATGTATTCTGTTCCTGTTTTTAAGTTAAAGTTTTACAAGTATCAATTAACATATTTGGAAAATATAAAATCTTGAATACTTGCATTTTTATTTAATACTAGCTGCGCCCCGGGGCTTCACTCCCGTCGGAATTTCGGGATAAAAAGTGTCCTATGTGCCTTTCCCGATATTTTTCTATCTGTGTACTAAATTTCATCGAAATCCATCCAGTACATTTTGCGTGATTGAGTAATTCACAAACTCACATCCAAACTTTCGCATTTATAATATTAGTAGGGTAAGTCTTTTGTATTTGATAATTAAATTATCATCAAATACATAAAACCTAATAATAACAACATATATAACCATAGTTCTAAAACAATACGTCGATTAGAGCACTAATACAAAAAGTAAAATCAAGTTAAAATCGAACCATTCGTCTTTCGAAACAAAACTAAAAGTTCGCTCGCATATCAAAAACTATGGGCCAGCCCGGGGTGCGGGTGTGAGGGGGGCGCCGCGAGCGGGGAGGGGGCGTGTCGCTATGTATCAAAAAGCTCGCCACGCCATTGGCCAGACGCGCGCCCAAAGCTGCAAAGGCGGAGCTTCTTCACGGCACTATAAAACGAGTCTCCCTCCTCCGCGGCCGGCAGTTAGCTCCACGCTCGACTACAGCGCGCACGCGCCTCGTGTTCTATAAGTTGTTATACAGTGTTAAACATGGTGAAGTTTGAAGGAGATTTCAGTATCAACTCGATACTGATGAACCACGCGGCGAACAAGCCGCCGCCGTCCCCGACCCCATCATCTACTGGTGCCTCGGCTGAAGCTGATTTAAGTGATTCAGAACTTGACGTGACGGGAACCGAACCCGTCGACTGCACCAAGCCTAAGGATGAAGACAGCGAAAAGAAGGACAAGAAACATGAAAAACCCGCTTACAGTTACAACGCTCTCATCATGATGGCGATCCGCAACAGCCCTGAAAAACGCCTTACTCTAAACGGGATTTATGAATATATCATGACCAACTTCCCGTACTACCGTGAGAACAGGCAGGGCTGGCAGAATTCGATTCGCCACAACCTAAGTTTGAACAAGTGTTTCGTGAAAGTGCCGCGCCATTACGACGACCCTGGTAAAGGGAATTACTGGATGCTCGACGCTTCGGCCGAAGACGTATTCATTGGTGGCACTACTGGGAAACTGCGCCGTCGGTCG
Organism: Ephestia elutella; assembly: GCA_018467065.1. Classification (NCBI taxonomy): domain Eukaryota; kingdom Metazoa; phylum Arthropoda; class Insecta; order Lepidoptera; family Pyralidae; genus Ephestia; species Ephestia elutella. Next base: position 18,011,469 of record CM031575.1, on the reverse strand, counting down.
GCTTTGAATGGCCGCTCTCGTCTCGCCTGCTTCAAGCGGCCCTTATTCCCTGGTGCGCCCTTGCCTGGAGGCTATCCGCCAGCGACCTACTCTCAATTAGTCGGATTATACTCCCAATTGCTGTATCAGCGATATGCTCCAATGCAAATGAAGACTCCTCCTGTAGCTCCAAGTGCTGTGCATCCAGCGTTCCGGGGTGAAATGGGTTACAGTGCTTTACCTTACTCGCCAGCGCTGTACTCTCTGAGAGATTGCCAACTGCACCGTTCTTTGGACAGCAATTAATGCAAACTTCTCCACATCTGCCAGCATCGCCGCCGCTGTCAGCCCATTCTCCCCTGCTTCTGGCTCATCAAGCCCTGAACTGCCGTCTCTTCCTTCTCCCTCGCACCACCCCTGTCTCCACACATCTACAAGCCTGTGACGGTTTTAACGCGGCATTGACGTAACTTTAACATCCTCCGTGAAAACGGACTTTATCTGTGATTTAGTATTAGTGCATGGACCAGTGGTTGAGGTCTTTTAATAGAAAGAATTATGTATGTTCCTGTCAAGATAGCGTTAGAATCTATAGGTATTAAATTATTATGACGCATCCTTTTTACCGACGGAACAGGATTCATTACACTTGTAATCTCTGTGTTTGCAATACTGTTATTTACCTCAACATCGCATTCCGCAATTGTTTGTATTTCTAATTCTATGTAAATAATTCCAAAGTGTATAGATAATTTATTGAATAGTTTTAGGATTAAGTTAAAAGGAGTTATGATGAGTAATAAATAAACAAAATATTGTCTCGAAATAATTTCCTTTTTTATTCCTTCACCTTAAAACTAATGACTACGTTTATAAATATGCGTTTATTGACTACATTTCTGAGAAATATAATCAAGGACAAAACAACAATAAAATTGGTGTAAATAACTTGATAGATGTTTATAATAATAAAATGTCTACCTGCTAAAGATAACAATACCACAAGCTATTGAATTTGGCCTAACAAGGATGACAAAAACACACACACGATATTATCTGATCAAATAATAATATCTACAAATATTATGTAGAGGTAAAATAATATTTACACGCTTAACATTATCAAAGAAATATTAAACATATGAATTCAAACATTACACTCAATGTTTTTCATCATTTATTACTTGTTAACGATTTTATTCTTAATTCGCAAGTCATGATATAAATATTTGATATTACTTTCTTACTTATCTTTAAGTAGTACCTATTGATAAGTATACATTAAATTAAATTACAGCTATTATTTATCACAAAAATCGAAATCTTTTTGGTAATGATTTTGGTTGATCGAGTCACCAAAAATATTGTCCATGATAATAAGTTTGGACTAGCTTGGTACTAGCCTTTGATGAAGATAGAAATTAAAAATTATTTGCCACTTCCAACTTCCAAGTCTTATAACTTTTTATTTTTAGATCTAATAGCTCTGGTAATTCATTTACGATGATTCATTTTCAAAATAAATTATAATAAAAATTCTTCGTTGTTGAATTTTTTATTATTCCCATACATGCAATTATCTACACTTTTACTTTATTTTTGAGACTTAAAGTAAATTAGTCTGATTATCAAAAAGGAAATATTACTAAGTAAAATTAAACAGAAATAATCATAAAATCTAGGTTATGGAACAAGAACAGAAAGAAGGCAAAAATGACAATTAATTTTATCATAAACCTGAAAAAATCCAGGATTATGATAAAAAACCTCAGATTTTCTCAGATTTATGATAAAATGAATTAATATATTTGCCTTTTTCCGGTTCTTGCTCCTAAATCTCGGTTTCTAATTATAAACCAGATTTATTTAAAACCTGCGAGCAAATAAGTACTAACATTACAAAGTATTTACTGTAAATACTGATAGATAATAAAAAGGTTAATTAAGTTAATATAACAAAACGAAAATAAATAAAAATACGTGCGGATAACAAGGTCGGAGATGACACTGCATAGAATTGAACTATCAGACTGATAATTCGCGATAATGACAACGAGCTAGTTACACAGTGGTTGATAAACCAAAACACGTACAGATTTTTTACACACACATATAATTTTAAATTAACTTTTCTTTGTGGCTTTGTTTGACATTTTTCACATTATATTTTTTTATGTGACATATTTTATTGAATTTGATAATTTCTATTTTTAATTGTATTGGTGTATATTTTTGCACGTCTGCTTGCTGATAGAAAACATGAAATGATTATTGTGTATCATTTTTGTACCATTTTGTTAGCAAACAGTCATTTCTGATAAATAAATTTCTTACTTTCCCTTTGGAATAACGGGTTTACGAGTAAGTTTCTTGTTGTATACTTCAGTTATACACATCGTCTTAGTCGCAGTAAAACTACAGCTAAATAATAGGCCTTTCTCTCTTTTAAGTACTACGAGTAAGATTACGTAGTACTAACTTATAACATTTAAATGTTTTTAAATGTACAACATGCTTCATTACATACTTAGATAAAGAGTTATTTTAAACAAAAATATGAATTTTGATCGCAGCTTATCGACTTTACGCCACTAATTACGACTTGTGATAGCAAACCAGTTTTTTTCGCTTTCAAATGATGATTTGATTCGTCTGGAATAAATTTAAATTTCTTTATTTACTATTGCTAAGAATAAAATGGTGTCCAATACATTTGACCTTGGTAGATGCGCTAATATATAGTGCAAAAATACGGGAAGGTACATAAAAAGATTTCTGTGGGTACAACCTATCCGCTTTGGGCCAGCTAGTTAAAAATGATATGTGGGTCATGTCTATCTTATCCATCCAGAAGGAAAGCCAGAATCAGTAGTGGGGAAATGAAATTGGCTGATGATGTTGAAGCATAAAATAAACCAAAATGATTAAAAAAATAATTTATTTGAACATAATACGGCTGATTTCCTATTCCTGCGGATTATTTGTTGGTGTAAACAAAACTTGCTGATAAGCCGGCCGGAGGGCGAGTGCGATAGCATGCTATCACAGTTATCAACATTATATTTGTACTATCATTATGTAGGTAACAATATTTGTCTGTCGGGCTGTCGCGTTCACGTCAGTCTATACAAATAAAAAAAACTGTATCTGATCTATGTCTGTACATAGGAGATATTAAAGAAATATACGTACCTATATAAGGGCTTTATAAAGGTCAAAGAAGCAAAAATGTTTTAAAGAATTTTTGTCTGTATGTTTGTACGTCCATCACGCAAAAATGAATTAAATTTGATGCGGTTTAATTGGTGAAGCTCTTAGTTAAAATATGGCGCTATTTTATAATTTAAGCGTTTAATTTATATTTTCTATTCTATTCATAAAAATTATCTAAAAAAATATTGGAATTATATTTAGAATAGTTTTTGCCAGCGGCTTCGCCCGCGTGATTTTCCCACAGTAACAGTGCTTTTTCGAGATGAAAAGTACCCTTCTAACTATGTGTACCTATGCAAGAATTTCAGGAAGATTGGTTCATTATATAAAGCGTGAAGAGGTCACAAACAAACAAACTCCTTTCTTCGAATTTATAATATTAATTAGGATTGGGATACATTTGAAAGCACAAATGTAATAAACAAAATATTTTTTGACTTTTTAAATTTAGCCCCCTATATCTTCTTGAGCCCAGGGACCTTGATGTAGCTTTGGCCGGCACTAGCAGTTTAAATTAAGGGCACAAAATGTTTCTCTCTATCTTTTTATCTCTTTCTAGTAACTTAACGATACTTAACTTTCCAATTTAGTACAACAATTAGAAAATAATTTTCCTTTAATGACAAAGAAATATGGCATATGAAAATTAAATATTTATAGGAATAAAAATAGATTTATAATAAGGTCGTGACGTTTTTTACCATTTTCTTATGTCTATGTTATATTTCAAAAATTACTTTACTATAATTTACTGTGACATATTCAGAAGATTTAATAGTAGGTATACTTATTAAAATAACAAAAGCAATCATTTCTATAGACACATCCGGGGGCATAGACTAGCAAAGCCTTGATGAAACCACGATGTTATAAACAGTTTTCCTATATAAATAAACACATGATAAGATCGTGAGTAACACAGTTATCTACAGATAATTTAAATTGCGATAAAATACAAACTTGCCTAATCAACACAAAACATGGTATCATTTGTTGAGGATTTTGAGGAAGGTAAATAATATTAATCATACATAATTTATTCGAAACAAATAATTTATATTTTAAGAAGAGATATAGAAAACATATTTACAAATTAATTAAAAAAAAAGTACCTAATAATATTAATCTGTTTATTCATATACGATGACGCGTTTGCCTTGAGCCTGTCACAGGGCGGGCGCTTCATAGAAACGGCGCGTCAAATATGCCTACTACTACTACAAATGAAACTGTATATCCGTGAACACGCCAGTAACACGTCAATGTGTGCGTTTTCATAGTCGAACGTCCCACAGTTACACAAGAACGGGGGAGAAGTGCGGAAGGAGCGGGGGGGTGCCATATTGCGGGAGGGGCAGGGAGTTTCCTTTCTGTACGTAGTACTAATATTAATTCTGTGGCCTAGTGGCGCCCTCTTATCTAGTTTTTCCCACTGCTGGGCAAACCCCCTTCACAATTCTGGATATTTAATCGTCCCTGATTCTCTTGGTCTTCAGAAATCTGAAAAAAGACATGAGGCATCTTCAGTTAGTGCATTCAGTATCGGAGTATGTCGCCAGTTTGAAAGTGCATACAAACTTGTTTAGCCTCGGCCGTCGTCGGTTGCATCGTATCATAATAACTAACATAGCACTCATACTATGCCACATACAAAAGTATACCACCTGAAATACCATCTACTATAAAAAAGTGGTATGTGTGGGCCCACTATTATCAAAATCATTCTTAGTGGTCGGTCGCATCATCGCATGTAACTTTATTGAATCGAAAAGGCACCTACTAATTTTAGCGACTAATAAATCACGTAGTTTGCGGAAACGAGGGAACAGTACAGTCGTACTACGAAAGGTCTGACATGACATGACGTCCAGACGGATACACGGATTTATTACGTTGGCTGTACTGCCACGTTAGTCACTATACCCTTATCATTTGGTATTTGGAAGTGAAATAGAGGTATGTAATAGGTCAATTCGGTTCGGACGGAATCCGCACGATAAGGACTATCACAGCAGCTGTTATTGTCCTTATCGTGCTGCTACTAAGTATCATTTTGCTTCAGAAAATTTATGATGATTTAAAGTTTAGATTGGTTTGTAATTATACCTCTTCATTTGTTGTGCTCTTGTTGGTGAAGTATACGCCACGCCTCTCTTTCCTCGGCGTTACATTTAAGGTCTTGATACGACACGACGCCTGGCTTCTCTTTCAGATGGCTTACATAACTCTTTCTCGGTCTCCTTGACCTCATCTTTTTCTTCACCTTTCTTTCAATTGTATTTTTTAAATAAGTAATCGTGTTGTATCAAGTGCTATATAAAATGCATATAAGTACATACTTCTTCTTGGCGTGTCGATGACATTTCAACGATCCATTACGATACTTAACTATACTTCTATAGAGCTCAATTTTGAAGCGGAAAGGGCTAGGCGAGGTAGGGCTGCATTTGTAGATCAATCTGACTGATGTACGTTGATTATCATCGACCACCACTTGCTTCCGGTAAAGGGAAAACATCGTGAGTAAGTTCAGTCGTGTCAGATGCCTTCAGAAGACTGGATTCTTTCTTATCGAAAGTAAGAAGGAAGCCCATTTTATGAAAAGCCATTTTTTGCGTATCCCAAAAATATACAGCCAATTATTGAGTATTGTATTTAGATCGGAAATACCTAAATGCTATTTATTAACTACTTTTTAGCAATCATAAAAATTAGCTCCATTCTCCAAAGAATTTCGTATTTATTTACATGTACCATTCTCTAAGTAATACATTCACAATGTCGTATGTTGAACAACATTATTGAACATATCAAACGTGTAAACAAGTTGTCGGGAGGTTGCCAAAGCCAATCAACGCTTTTGTCTGTTTGTTTGTGTGATTTGTCTGCGGCTAATAGAGATTCGCTTTGAATAATAACTAATTTTACAATGTAGAAAATCATGGCTGCCTAAACTTAAACAAATAGGCTATGCTACTCGCCGGGTATTTGTAAGAACACCTGGAACTTATACGGAACTTAGTACTCTCTTAAATGCAAAATTTCTAATAGAATTTTTCTTAATAGTAATTTATCCTATTTGTCATTTTGTTCCACTACTGCTGATTAGCCGTCTCCACCATTGGCTTCCACTTATTCTAACACTCGACCAATCTCGCTGGGAAGTAAGTATTTATTTACGAGTATGAATGACTCTTATCTTTTAGCCGCAACTTCGTGCACGCGGAATTTACTATTGATAATTACTCACGTACTAAGCAGCATGGCAAGTTGAAACCTGCCCCAAATTTTAAGTTAGACTTTCCGCAATACAGCTGTATAAACTGAATCAAATTTAATTTAGTAGTTTTTGCAAAATGCTCGTACAAACACAAAAATCAATAAAATAAATGGTTATATTGACTCTACAATAACAATTACTTAAGTCCTACTTAATTAAAAAGTTACTACTTTTAGGTATAATCAGTAAGCTTCTTCACAAAGTGACAGACAAGCATAAGGCCCACCTGACGCTTGCGCATGCGCGCAAAAAGTGTGACAAAACGATCAGCAACGTGTTAAACTCATCCTATAGCCATCTATCACGCTGGGACTCGACCGGCACAGTTACAAGCGGAAGCGGAAACTATACAAGTATTTATTTTTTTATTTAATTTAAAACCATTTATCCAAACAAAGAGTAAATAAGGTGGCGGGATAAAGTGCAGCGAAATAATATTAAGTATTTTACATTATATTTATACACTTTCAATGTTTAAAAAAACTTTGATATCGAAAAACGTGTTTTTGTTTCGTACATTTTTAATTCAAGAATATTGTTGATTGAGTGTTTTATATAATTGTTTATTCATTTGTTTCAGGCCCTGATAATATTATTCCATGTCTCTAGTTATTAACCTTATATAAGTTGATCGCCTCGTACGATTTTTCTTTATAACTTTATTTGATCTATATCTATGTAGGTTGTCTTTATCTTCACTGGTAGCAAATACTATATCTAGCAAGAAGTATTTGCTAGTTGTAATATTGATAAGTGGCAGGGGCAATAAAGGCATTTATTTATTACCAAGTAGAAACTCCAAAATTGAGTTTATAAACTTTTTATATTCCTACGGAAAAGCAATTTTACACGAGGAAATCAACTGTTAAAGTCTTGTAACAATATAAGCGTAAGTTGGATGCTCGGTCGCTCATAACTTGTGCCCCGCGAAGTAACTGTACAAAGTTTTATTTGAATACAATCAGACAGACAAACAGACAATCAGCGCTGTCAGTAGCCGGCCATCGTTAATCATCCATCACGGAGATTCGGAGAAACCTGTCTGTTTGTCTGGGTGAAAATAACCCCGCAATTTGACTACTTTGTAAGAAAACGGGTTTTTGTAGAAACGGTAGGTAACTACTTTGATATAATACTTACCTTGATTTGATGAGAGAAATTGCTAACACTTTCAAATATTTTTTGTAGAATATTACAATACTGGACATCATTTTCATATAAAGTCTTGCAATACTTCAATGTTTTACTTTTAAAACTTTCTTTTTTTTACGAAACTTTTTATTTATATTTTCAAAAACATAAACTTTATTATTTGCTATTATTTCACACTCAACATTAAGCTTATTCTTTCTTTCTTTATCTAGTTTTTAAAAATAATTGTATACTTGTGCAGAGCAACTACGCTCTGCTGCCAGAAAATGTGCGCAGAGCGAATCCGGACAAACGAAGCGGCGGGAAGAATTCTGTACCGGAACTTTACCGGGAAAAAATCTACCGGTAAAATTAAGTACCGGGAAAAAATCTCCACGCGACACCACGCTTGTCCGACTAGAATCTAACTTAAGCTATACGCAGTCTGCTACCACCGTAGCTTATGAAGGGAGCTACAGGGCCCTATATGATAACCTAACCTATAAATTAACTAGAATTGAACACTTACCAAACTAAATCTTCTTTCTCTTCGGATCCAAACTTGAGTGTCTTCGGGAAGGGGGAATTCCTAATTACCCTACCTAACCCTTGAGATCTCAATTCCCCATAACAACTAAATAGATTTCTTCCCGTAGTTTCACTCGGGAACAGCCAGATGTGAACAACCAGCCACGTTTCACCTCTCACAAGAAAAAGTCACAATAACAGAGTTTTTCACAAACACAAATTCAATAGTTATTTAACAAACAGGAAATTCACAATTATCACTCAAACTAAACAACAAGCAATAGACGCGAGCCCGCTCCGCGTATTAAAATCAAACCGATATCGCCCTGGACAGTGCAATGGCGGACACCACACGATGCATTCCACGCTAGCAGTGTGAAAACCCCGAACGCCCTCTGGCGGCAGCAATGCGAAACGCCTGCGTTTAGTTTTACCCAATATATTACAAACATCCCCCGTCCCGGTCTGAGAAGCAGACCGCTAGCTTACTCTACGGGAAGGCGGGCGAGAGAGGTCACACCTCTCCTTAAAATCGAACCGTCGACCAACACCTCAGCCACACGCGGAGTGCCATCTCCGCCAAGAATCAAACGTAATATGCGAGCTCGTCGCCAAAGCAATGAGGGCAAATTTGCCTCTTTTAACAATACTAAATCACCCTCCCTGGGAGGCTCAGTCCTGTCTGTCCACTTCACTCTTTGCTGCAGCAAATGCAAATATTCAAGCGACCAGCGACGCCAAAAGTCCTGGCTCCATTTGCTGCAACATTTGAAAACGCGACAACCGATATACGCGTTCATCCTTCCACGGGTATTCGGGCAGGGCATTCAACGGCCCTCCCACCAAAAAATGACCAGGGGTGAGAGCTTCCAAGTCATTTGGATCTGGAGATAGCGGACAGAGAGGACGAGAGTTGAGGACCGCCTCAACTTTACAAAACACTGTGGCCAGCTCTTCAAAAGTTAGAGCCGTTTCTCCGATAATGCGGCGGAGGTGGGTCTTTGCGGATTTCACAGCCGCTTCAAAAAATCCCTCCCCAATGGGGGCAACTTGGGGGACTAAATTTCCAGGTTATTCCCCTTTGGGCAGCAATTTGACTTAAACTAGTACAATTTTTATCAATAAACACGGAAACATCCTTAAGATAATTTACAGTTCCTTTATAGTTTGTGCCATTATCAGACCTAATAAGGGAAGGTAGACCTCGACGCGAAACAAAGCGATCCAACGCGGCGACGAAGGCCTCCGTAGTCAGAGCCGATACCACCTCCAAATGGACAGCCTTGGTGGCCAAACAAACAAATACACACAAATAGCCCTTCACAATACGGGCATTACGAAAGGGAGAAGCCTTGATCGAAAAGGGACCGGCAAAATCGGTTCCAACGCCGTCAAACGGCCTCGAAGGTCGAATTCGATCAACGGGCAAATCACCCATCTGTGGTTGCATCGTGGATGCCTTCAACCTATAACATGCAATACACCGAAACAGAACACTACGGATTGCTCTTCGGGCAGACAATATCCAAAATTCGCGTTGCAAAATAGCCAACAAAGCATTGCACCCAGCATGGGCGTTACGAATGTGTCGATCAGACACCAAAAGCTGCACCAAGGGTCCGCCCTTGGGCAACAACAGAGGATGGCGAGTCTCATATGGAAGATCCGCCTTCCGGAGCCTGCCTCCAACCCGAAGAAGCCCATCCGAGTCGATGTACGGGTTCAAACGAGCGACCGCGCCCTTCAACTTAGCGCGTCCGTCGCGCAAAATCTGAAGCTCTGACTCAAACCGTCCGGTCTGCACGACACGGACCCAATGCAACAATGCGCTCCGGCGCTCTTCTGCACCTGCAATCGGCTCCAACCGCTTTGCCTGTGGGTTTCTACAATTATGTATGAAACGCTTAATCCAACTGGTAACACCCAGAAGCTTATCCAAACTGCTATACCGAGCAAGTAGCCAATCCGGCTCCGACGTCGTCTCAGCGACTACAGCATGTACACGGAGCCCGGACAAACTCAAAGAAGTAACATCTGTCTGACAGACAGGCCAAGAAGTTTCTGATCCCATCAGCCACTCTGGACCCCACCAGAGCGGGTGTGACACCAATTCTGGTGCCGTACAACCTCGGGAAGCACAGTCCGCTGGGTTAAGCTCTCCCGGCACATGTCTCCATGTTATATCAATTCCAATATTCTGGATTTGGGAAACCCGATTTCCCACAAAAACCTCCAAGGTATGTGGGGCCGCGCGCAACCATGCAAGCGCGACCTGGCTATCCGACCAGGCGAAGATGTCCCGTATCTCGACCGTGGCCGCCAGCTCACATGCAACGTGATGCAACAATTTAGAGAGAAGGTGAGCTCCACTCAACTCAAGCTTGGGAATAGTCAGCCCTAGTCCTGATGGGGGCGACCTTGCTCTTCCCTAACAAAAGCGAGACATTGACCCGGCCATCGGCGTCAACTGTCCGCATATAGACTGACGCGGCGTAGCCTCGCTCCGACGCGTCACAAAAGCCATGCAGGCTGGCTCGATATTTCCCGGGGGCAATATTCGACGAGGCAAGGCAATCCGATTGACTTCCTTAATCGATGAAAACAACTCGAGCCAATCATCCAATGGAGGGCCAAACAGCGGCTCGTCCCACGAGACGCCCAAAGTCCAAAGTCTCTGAAGAAGACACTTCGCAGAGAATATCACTGGACTGATCCAACCGCTTGGATCAAACATACGGGCTATTACGGACAACACCGTTCTCTTAGTCCAGACTTTTGGTATTTCCAAGTCCACTTGGAATGTGAAAATATCGGTTAGCGGCTGGTACTGCATGCCCAGCACCGCTATCCTGTTGGGATCATCCACATCCTCAAACAGGTGAGGGTTCTGTTGGTGATCCTCCGGGATCCCTTCTAGAACTTTAGGCTCATTAGACAACCACTTACGTAGCTCTGTAGCCACCTGTCTTCAATATTTCAATCAATTCATCCCGCAGTAGGAGGGCCTCCTCAATACTTTGGGCTCCGGTGCACACGTCATCAACATACAAGTCACGTGACAGCACGGAAGCCCCACGGGAAAGCGGATCCGTTCCCGCTCTGCCAATTCAAGCAATGATCTGATGGCGATATAGGGACTAGATTTCAAACCATACGTGTTTGTGTTGAGTTCATACACCGTCACAGGATCCTCAGGGCGCTCACGCCAGAGTATCAACTGGAATCGCCTGTCCTCAGGATGTATGACTGTCTGGCGGAACATCATCCGGATGTCCGCACCAAAACCACTTGATGTCTTCTAAAGTTCAAGATGATGTCAATTATGTCCCTATGCAATTTGGGACCCGAATGCAAACACAGATTCAACGAAACCCCGTTCGAAGTGGGTGCGGACCCATCGAAGACGGTCCTCAATTTGCCTGTTGAGGCCTTCACCACCGCGTGGTGGGGCAAAAAATAATGCTCAGTTGAGCTCCAATCAACTCGAGCCGGAGACATGTGACCCAAATCCTCGTACTCGCGCATAAATTCAATATATTTATCGCGAAGTACGTGGTCACGCTGCATACGTCGCTCCATGGACAGCAGTCGTTTCTCCGCAAGCGCCCTACTTTGCCCTAGGCTAGGGAGAGGCAACAAAAGGTAACCTAGTTACAAACCGACCGGAGGGCAACCTCTCCGTGGTCGATCGAAAAAGGGCTTCGCACTCAGCGTGTTCCGGATCCATCCTGGAACTCATAGGTGGCTCCTCCACCTCCCAAAACCTTTGCATGGTCTTGGCCAAGGACGCAGATGCGACGACCGGTGGCTCCTCCACGGTGCTATTATCAAACACAGGGCCCATCAGGACAAAACCAAAAATCGTAGACACTGCCATCAGTGAAGACGAACCCAGAGCTTTCTGGGTACCCAACAAAATCCAACCCAATACGTCCGAGCCCAGGAGCAAGTCCACTGGGCCGGGATGAAAAACAAAGGGGTCGGCCAAATCCAGACCCGAAACCAAAGACAACACACCCGGCGGTATGTCTGTCGAGGGGTGCCAACCCGCAATGGTATCCATTACCATAGCCGAAGTCGTGATCCTCATTGTGGAGGACTTCAGCGAAGAAAAGGTGACAAGTGTCTGGCCCGTCAGACACTTCACTTGTATGCCACCAACTCCAAGAAGTGGCACAGGCGAGTCTTCCACGACTAAACCTAACTGGCGTGCCACTCGAGTGGTAACCAAACTGCTTTGAGCCCCTGAGTCCAACAGAGCTCTCAAATTAATGGCTTCCCCCACGACCCCATACGCGGACCACCGCGGTAGGGAGCAGAACCGTCCGCGGCTCTGTCCCAGCAAGGGAGCAAGCTAGTTACGGGCTCCCCACTCTCTCCAAACCAGGGGGGCGCCACTGACCCGGATAATATGTCGGGCGAGTGCACATCCCCATCTGAGGGGGGGCATAACCCGCGGCCCGGCCATACCTATGGTACGGCGGGTGGTACTCCAGCCGTGGGTACTCGTGCAGCGGCGGAGAAAACCGCTGCGGCTGCATGTGTTGGGCATTGGTAACCCGCGTGGAGGGTGTCCCCACTCTCACGTCCGATCTAGGGCCCCCGCCCATGGGGGCCCTATCCGGGGCCTGGCCAGTCACATACTGGCCACGACCTTGGGGCGCGTGGTCCCGGTCCGCCAAGACCCGCGCCGGTACGCGACCCCCCTCCCGAGGGGGGTGCGACGAGCGAAGCCGCGTCCTCCGTCCGATGGTGGAGGGCTTCGCGCAGGAGCGCCCCCGCCCATAGGGGACCCCTGCCTCAACAACCGGGGGCCATCCCCGTTCCGGTTCATGCAGAGCATCACGTGGTGCAGCCCACGGCATGCGCACTGCATGGTATGGCTCTGGGACAGTCACGTGCATAGTGACTGCCCAAACAGTAAAAGCAAAGTTCATGCCGCCTTGCCATGCGGCGCCGATCTTGTACTGGCAGTCTCTGCCAGTCCCTGCATTGCAGCAGGCTGTGGCCCATCCGGCCACATTGCAGGCAGTCCGCGTCCCCCGCGACTGCTGCCGTGTGTGCAACCCGCACACCAGCTCCACGCGGTGGCGGTTGCCGTCCCTGTTGGGGCTTCCCTCGCCATGAGGGTTCCAAGGGCCTACGTTCAGGCGCTCTGGATGGCGCTGAGTCCGTCATGGTATTCTCAGCAGCCCGTGCCTCAAACTCCAAAAACTTCACCAAGTCAGTGAATGTTGGTAGGGTGGTGCTATCCTGTTCCGCATTCTCGCGCTCAAATCGCGAGCGGATGTCATTGGGTAATTTGCCCAATACAATGTGCACCAGCAAAAAGGACCATTGGTCCACCGGCAGCCCCAGTGTGCGGAGCGCGTTACAGGCCACTGTAACGGGCGTGAGCAACTGCAGGCGCAACTGTGCCCTGTTGGCCACCTTGGGCAGGGCCATCAACTGTGCGGCGTGCGCATCCGCTAACAAACGTAAGTTTTGGTAGCGGGAGTTCAATAACTCCCAAGCCGTATCGTACTGGTCGTCCTCCACCCGGAGGTGCTGGATGAGCGACCGCGCTTCATCCTCAAGAGTGGAGAGGAGGTAGGCCATCTTCTGGGCCTTCGACAAATCCTGTCGTGCTACGACCAGGGACTCAAACATATTTTTATATGCTACCCACTCCTCCATCCTACCCCCAAAGTGGGACAGCTGAAGGGTGGGGAGCCGACCAGTAACCGCTGGTCCTTCCTGTCTAACAGGTGTGCGAGGGCTGGTCCGCCAGCCTGTCTCGCCCTTATTGCGGTCACCGCCTCCGCGATATCATCGTGCAGACTCAGGATCTGGTCCATGTCCGCCATGTGACCTGCGTAGGCCTCCGGGGTAAGATCGGCTTCGGTAAGCGCCGCCATGGCCGCTTCCGCGCTAATCAATCGTGAGTGGAGGTGATCCGCTCTTAGCAGTATGGCGCCCTCCCTGTCCTTCCGGGACAGGAGTCCTCCGGCCGTCACAAACCATCTCAATTCGTTGGCGAGTGTCGCCCTAGCATTGGAGGCCCTCGCCATCGCGTCAAGTCACAAACAAAAAATAACAAAAGGTAAATAAAAAACAACAAAATCAAGCAACTACACGAAGAACCGCGGTAGGTATGAGAATGGCACAAACCCGGAACGCACGGTACAAACCGCAAACAAATACAAAAAAGGTTACAAATATTCTTATACAAACAAACTAAGAAAAATCTAATAATTTTTACAAACAATTAATTATTTTTTACAAACGAACAAATAGAGGGTAGATAAACTACGCTCTGCTACCAGAAAGTGTGCAGAGCAACTACGCTCTGCTGCCAGAAAATGTGCGCAGAGCGAATCCGGACAAACGAAGCGGCGGGAAGAATTCTGTACCGGAACTTTACCGGGAAAAAATCTACCGGTAAAATTAAGTACCGGGAAAAAATCTCCACGCGGCACCACGCTTGTCCGACTAGAATCTAACTTAAGCTATACGCAGTCTGCTACCACCGTAGCTTATGAAGGGAGCTACAGGGCCCTATATGATAACCTAACCTATAAATTAACTAGAATTGAACACTTACACCAAACTAAATCTTCTTTCTCTTCGGATCCAAACTTGAGTGTCTTCGGGAAGGGGGAATTCCTAATTACCCTACCTAACCCTTGAGATCTCAATTCCCCATAACAACTAAATAGATTTCTTCCCGTAGTTTCACTCGGGAACAGCCAGATGTGAACAACCAGCCACGTTTCACCTCTCACAAGAAAAAGTCACAATAACAGAGTTTTTCACAAACACAAATTCAATAGTTATTTAACAAACAGGAAATTCACAATTATCACTCAAACTAAACAACAAGCAATAGACGCGAGCCCGCTCCGCGTATTAAAATCAAACCGATATCGCCCTGGACAGTGCAATGGCGGACACCACACGATGCATTCCACGCTAGCAGTGTGAAAACCCCGAACGCCCTCTGGCGGCAGCAATGCGAAACGCCTGCGTTTAGTTTTACCCAATATATTACAAACAATACTAACAAAATATGGATTAGTCACTGGCAGCGTAGAGGGAGTCGATTCTGCAAATATTGAGTCATAATCGTGTTTTCATTGTAGGTGACTAGTGCTTTTTGCTACTCTTTATGCCAAAAGTTTATGTTTACACCATCCACTTTTGACAAACCATTTTATCAATGGATTTAACAATAGCAAAGTCGACATCCAGGTCAAATACATCGGATGAAGATCTTTAAAAATATCCAACAAATTAGATAGGTATTTTACATATCGTCGGGTCAGTGGTAAATTCGCCAAACTGAAAATATTGAATTTTTGAGGAGAGGGCAATGAAGTTAAAAAAAAATATTGTAAATCAGGTTTTTAAAGATATGTTTTCAAATTTGTTATTTTTCAGAAATCTTAATAATGTATCTTTACTGGTTAATGATCCAAAATGTCAAATTATTATTATTTATTAAATAAAAGCAGTTTGGCACGTTTACCATAACGAGTTACGAATTAAATAAATTGAATTCACATGTGGTATATTAGTCAATGTGGCAGTTACATCAATTGGCTATAGGAAAAATATGAACTTTTTTTAACGTTTTTCTTGTATATTTGAATCAATCTTTTAGGTTTAGTTTATAATTTTTTTACTGTGAGTAGGCATTTAGGCTCAAGATTTGATAGCTAAGCTAACAAATAAAATAAGTTTTGTGTGTTGCAATATTTTTAATGAATAACTCGTTATTTTCCTTAAAAATTAAGTGAAATACAGTCAAAATTATCTTCACTTTCTTCATTTAGGTATGTCTGGCTCTGGAAGACAGTCTCTTGCAAATTCAGTGCATTGCAGATTGTTATAGAAATTATGATAAGCTGTAGGGATCTGCAACTACGAGCATAATTTCTGGTTGACCAGGCGACTCTGGTAGATACCCGACGTTGAGAACCACGTAGGTAGCTAATTGTTTGGACTTTCTGCTGACGACGGAACCAGTTCGAAATGAAGTGTCTGTTTCATGCCTTCCTAACTAACTTACCGCTTGGCTGCAGGTCTGATTTTCCTCTGACAATCCGTCGAGCTGTGCAAGCGCTGTTGCTGAGATTATCGGTCTGGCAATGGAGTATTATAACCCATTCTCGGATCGACCCTCTGACATCAAAGCTAAGCCTTGTTTTAATGCTGACTGTTCGAAAGCCGAGGCGTATTAAACGTCATCAGCATACCAGACTTGGGCTTACGCTCGTAGTTGTAAAGCTCCGGATACGAAAAAAGAAAGAAGAAAGCCTTGTACTCTGCGGCCTTTAAGTTCTGCAGAAAAGTACTTAAAATGGCTCGCTTTGACCACATAGGCCGAGTGGGAACAAAACTCGCTTCGTACCCATCTGGCAGTAAAGCATTTTTGATCCCTAGCCAAGTGCGTTGCGGAAAGACTAACTTTTGCCGCACCTCGCATCCTCTTCTGCAGAAACTAGAAAGAACATTGGCACACACGACTTTAGAGAAAGCTTATTTACTTACTTCTATTTGCTGAAAACTCCTATCTAGATGCGAGTAACCAAACACCCCCAGTTACCTTTTTGTGGTTGTAAAATGCCTGAGCTCCAAATTCACCAAAAAAAGATGTTCTTAAAACTCTACACAACCTAGACGTGTAAAAAGCCAGTGGCCCTGATGGCGCACTATACCTGCGGAATTGCGCTGCGAATTATCTCCTGTTCTGACACGCCTATATCGTCTATCATTTCAAACTGGTATTGTGACAAAAGCGTAGAAGATCTTGCCAACATACAACCTGTACCCAAAAAGGGTAGACGTGCCGATCCTACAAAATACCCGCACAATCGCAATCACCACCATTCTCTGCAAGGTAATGGAGCGTGTTATTAACAAGTTCTTGCTGGCGTACCTTGAAGACAATGATCTCCTCTGTGACTGGCAATTCGGATTTCACCAGTGCCATTACCTACAGGAGACCTTCTTGTGTACGCTACGCATCTCCTGAGGTAAGGCCCTTGAAAAATACAGTAGAAGCACTTGCTGTCTCACTTGACTTTTCGAATGCATTCGACAGAGTTTGGCATGACGGTCTTATTGCAAAGCTTCCCGCCTATGGTATCCCCGCCAGCCTTTGTGCTTGGATTTCCGATTTCTTGAGGAAACGGTCTATTCGAGTAGTTGTTGACGGCTGCTCTTCTGACCTATTGGCAATTAATGCCGGGGTACCTCAGGGGTCTGTACTTTCCGCAACGCTTTTTCTGCTACACATCAATGATCTGCTAAAACCCGGTATTATTGGGTACGCAGTACGGATAGTGCAAAGGCAAAAAAAACCGGAAATAGACGAACTCAGGCAGGCAATGGTGGACTGTACCAATCTCACTCTGCAGGCTGTCTCCGATTGGGCCAATCTTGTGAGATTCAATGCCTCTAAGACGCAGGTGTGTCTGTTTTCCGCTAAAAAGACCCCGTTCGACTTTTCTCTCACTTGCCGTGGTGTGCCTGTTCCTGTCACCGATCACCTAGAACTTCTTGGTATCAACTACTCATTCAATCTTAACTTCGGTATTAATATTGAGACCAAGGCTAAGACTTTGCTTCAAAAAGCTAGGCATCCTTTTCAAGTTCCAACGGTATTTTACTCCGGACCAACTGTTGAAGCCTTTACACAGCTCAAGTCCGCTCCTGTATGGAGTATTTCTCCCATCTGTGAAATGGATCCGTCCGCTATCAGCTCGAAGCCCTGGAAGCTATCGAAGGACGCATCAGAAGGCTTGTGGATGATGAGTCGCTTACAGCAGGACGGCTTCAGAGCCTCAGTCATCGGCGACTAGTGGCAAGTCTGTGTGTATTCTACAGGCTGCACTTCGAAGAGTGCGCACAGGAATCGCATGAATTAATTCCATCTGCACCATTCCACCATCGGACAACATGTCGCGGACAGGGATCTCTCACTCTAGGTTCGCCTCCTGCTTTATCATGCGAACCGCTAAGGTATGGATTTTTTATATTTTTTTAATGGCTTCCACGAATGCTATATTGTCTGGTATATCATAAGGCCACCAACATGTTTAAGCATACGATGAAAGAGAAGCGGGGCGCCTACAACGCGGGAAGCGGCACCAAAAATAACACAAAGAATTTAGTTTTGTCTATGGTATAGAAATTTGTGAAAATATAAAACTTGGTAGTAGTAAATTATGGTCAAATCTTTATTGTTAAAATATTTGAAGTTTGAAAATTTGCGCTTGCACTTTTCATGAAATTAAATTTAATTGTTTCATACAGTCTGATAGTTTTTTTTTATTTGTGACATAGTACTATTTGGGCAATTAGTGATGTTTATTCAATCTGCCACTTAGACTAGTTGATCTTAAAAAAATAGTTTTTAAATCATATTGTAAACCAAAGTAAAGCATTCAATCTGCCACTTAGAGTCAGGTTGAGCATTTGTTAAATTAGAGTTTTTTTCATATTGTAAACCACAGTAAAGTATTCAATCTACCACTTAGGCTAGTTGGGCATTGTCAATTTATTGTTTATGTTGCGACATTGTAAACCAAAGTAAAACAATCAATATACCACTTACGCTAGTTTAATACATTGATTTTATTATAAAAGGCTATAGGTTTTCAAATGTGGAAACTGACCTATATTTACTTATGCAAGTTTACTTTTGTAATATTTCTAAATTTATGCAGATAGCCACTAGATCAAATTGAAATAACTCAGAAAGTATTAATCCTACACTTATGATATTTTGCCACAGTGTGTATAAAAAATAAAAAAACACTTTGACACAAAAAAGTCAAAATCGCCAAAATGACAGTTTGGCGAGTTTTACCCTCTGACCCGACGATATTTACCTAGTGCATACATACATATTTTCCCGTCAGTTTCTTGCCGGCAGGCGAACCTATCCTTGTATTTCCACTTTTTATCTGAAAAAAAAAATGTAACTGCATGTTAAACCATAAAGTAGATTTTTTTAAAGTCAGCATGTCAGTTTTAATGTCCAATGATTCTATAGATTGATATAGATTGTTTCTATAGAATCCCTGGTGTACTATCAATACAACATTTATCAAAAATAGCTTTAGTGGACAGGCGTACCGAACCTTTTTCTTGTCTATTGCCACAGATGATATAACACATAGCCTGAGGCCACCTTTGCGAAGACGGAACTGATAAAATCGATCGATCCCTAAGGACTACATCTTTTGGATACAGACAAACAAATAGGTAAAAATATGATTCTTAAGAGAACACCGTAAAGTCTAAAATTGTATAAAGTATCTTGGCTTCATAAAAACGGGATTTTATGCAAAATTTCGCACGTTTAGCGTAAACAACGTGTAAGATGCCCCTTGTGGTCTATCAGGAAAATATTAATCATGTACAATTGACAGGACGAGCACAGATGAAATAAAAGGCATGACGATTTTGTATTAAGGTGTGATGTTATGAATGATAGGCGCCACCCTGATGAAATACTTTTTTTTAGCCTGGTAATGTATCCCATTGCTGGGCTAAGGTCTCCCCTTTCTCCTTCCACAATTCTCTGTTGAGTGAAGCCCATTGAAAAAACTATTAAGCTAATAGTTAGTTCGGTGCTGTTAGTAGATACTTAGTATTTAGGTAAGAACTACTGTAAATAGGTATTCAAGGAATTTGTACGGGAGGGCCTAATTACCGCTCCCGTTTTGGGTGTGCGGTGTGACTAGATACTGTCGCACTAGGACTACAGTAGGTGACTAACACTGGGTGGAAATAAAAGCACTATTGAATTCACTATGAAAACCCCAGGGTGAGGGCAGGGTCACTAGCCAGGCACTAGGTACTTTTCACTATTTCTGGATCCCGGAGAGCACTGAATTGAAACTGTGCGGTGTATGAAACCGCGCGTTCTTTTATACATTTTTAATTAATGAGCTGGCCAGCGGTCCCTGCCTACCCCTCTAGCTTTAAAATTTATTTTCTCTTAACCCTTAGATCTAGGTACATGTGGCAGCTTAAACCAAAGTGTATTTTACTCTAGGCTACATTCTAGGACTAGTTGTGTCACGCGGCGATGCTCAGGGGAGGCTCCAAGCGAGCGCGGAGTAAATGACTATAAATATGAACTTTCCCCCACCCCTTCTTAATAAAACCACGCCTGCCATTCGGCGCGGCGTCAGAGCGCCCGTGTTCATCGCTACGCTAACATCGTGTGCAGTTGCTGTCTACAATGAGTGAAAACAGACCTTTTCAGGTCTCTACCTATCTGTTTCTATCATTAGTTTGCCTAAATATATGAACTAAAATAAAACAACAGAAGGAAATACTCTTTAATACTTAACAACTAGTACATATTTAACCTATATTAGCCTAGTTCGCTAGTCTAAGGATGAAAAAGGGTATCTTTATTTACATTCAATCAACTTATTACATAAAAATATCCTATATACTGAACGGCTATATTTACATTTAAAGATTTTACTTATTGAACCGTAGAAAATCAGCAAAGATATACAAAAACAAATCCGTTCAGTATGCCGTCTAAGTGCCGTCGTGAACATTTCTCCCGCCGTCGCCGCCCGGCGATACCTCTGGGATCACGACGATCTTCTTGGTTGGACGTTGTAACACCCGGCCGCCTCCAACCTGGACGTCGACGACTCGCACTTCTCCGTCGGCACCTGGGTAGACTCGCACGATCCTCCCCTTCGGCCATGTGTTTCTCGGTAAGTTGGCGTCGCAGATGACCACGAAGTCCCCGACCTCAGGTGGTTTGGACGGGTTGAATGGCTCCCGCCGGTGCTGCAGTATGGGCAGGTACTCGCGCACCCATCTTCTCCAGAATATGTCAGCTAGGGCTTGGGCTCTTCTCCATTGTTGTCTGGCGTTGACGTCTTCCACCCCAAAGTACCCCGGAGGAGGAACATGACTATTGGGACCCACAAGGATATGGTTAGGAGTAAGAGCTTCAGGTTCATCAGGAGAGACTGAGACATGGGTTAAGGGTCTCGAATTCACGGTGTTTTCTACTTCTGCAAGTAGAGTGGCGAGTGTCTCATCTGACGGGTACTTCTCGTGTAGCGTAGTCTTGAGAGCTTCTTTCACCGCGCGCACCATCCTTTCCCACGCTCCCCCATGAATGGAGAAGCAGGGGGAATGTATCGCCAATGTATCTGGTGCGTGACGACCTCATGCTGTAGTCCCTCTAATGCGGCTTCAGCTAACTCCTTTTCTGCACCTTTGAAGCATGTGGCGTTGTCGCTCCACATCTCTTTCGGACATCCTCTTCTTGCTATGAACCTCCGGAGTGCCGCTATCGCAGAATCCGTGCTGAGCGAGTGAGCAATCTCGATATGAATGGCTCGCGACGTCATGCAGGTGAACAACGCTCCATATCGCTTCTCTTTGTGACGTCCAACGGTGACTTCCATGGGCCCAAAATAGTCCAGGCCAGTAAAGGTGAACGGACGTGCGTGATGAGCTAGTCGTGCAGGTGGCAAATCTCCCGTCACTGGATGTAATGGCTTCGTTCTTCTTATCCTGCAGAAGATGCAAGATTTGATGACACTGCGAACTTCTGGCCTGATTCGGATTATCCAGACTTGTTGCCGTAGCTCGTTCACTACCAGCTCAACTCCGCCGTGATGGAGTTTCTCGTGCACATATTGAACGTATAACTTGGTGTAGCGATGCTTCCCGTCTAATACTGGAGGGTTGATTTGGTCTTCACTTATGTTTCTCGCTGCAGCAACTCTCCCTCGGAGTCTCAAGATGCCTTCTTCGTCGATATATGTGTTGAGACTAGCTAATCTATCTTCTCCGGCAGGTTTCTCACCGTTTCTCACCCTGATTTTTTCTTTACGGAAGGAATCCTCTTGGCTGGCTTCTATCCACATCTTTTCGGCTCTCATTAGTAGATATGCCGACAATTCTTCGTATTTCCTTTGATGGGTCGAGCTGCTTTTAGGTCTAGGCAAGGAGACTTCTTTCTTCTTGTTTCTCGCCCAGGTAGGATCCTTCTCTGCTGTCTTTTTGGTCCTTTTCCTTGTTGCCATTGCCCTCTTCGTTGACAACTTCTGGATGAATAGCAGGACGTAGGCTGTTGCTCTTATCAGTCTTGTCCACTTTGAAAATCTATCTATCTGTGGTAGATAGGGATATTGTTGTTCCCTCTCCAAGTGACATCTCAGTGGTTTCCTTTCTATGTCGTCTTCAGGAACTTCAATTGATACTTCTACTGGCCATTGGTCTTCTGGTAACGTGAGAAACGCTGGTCCTTGAACCATCGATGATTATGATCAAACTCGTTGGGTGTGGACCTCGTCGCATCATCAGCCACGTTTTCCTTTGTCGGCAGCCACCTCCATTCATTTTTCTTAGTGGTATCTTCAATCTCTGCCAATCTGTGAGCGACGAACGTTTTGTAGGCTCTTGGTTCCGATCATATCCACGCTAAGGCCGTGCGTGAATCACTCCAATATATTTTCTTCTCCACCTCGAACTCATGCTCCTCCAGGACAGTATGCGCCAATCTTGCCCCCAGAAGTGCTGCCTGTAGCTCCAGCCGTGGTATGGAGGTAGGTTTCAGCGGTGTCACCTTGCTTTTCGCGGCTGCCAATGCTACTGTTATACTGCCATCGTTGTTCTCGGAGCGCCAGTATACAGCGGCTGCATAAGCTTCCTCACTTGCGTCAACAAAGGTGTGTAGTTGACGGCGCGTCGATGCTCTGTAATCGTAGCACCGCGGTATCCTCAGGTTTTCTATGCTGAATAGACTTCTCATCCACTTCTGCCATCTCGGCCAGAGTTCTTCTGGAATTGGTTCGTCCCAACCGATGGTATATCGCCAAGTGTCCTGGAAAATCCTCTTTGCTGGCATGGTTATCGGAGATATATAACCCAAGGGATCGAAGAGCGCCATGATGATGCTGAGTGCTTCCCTTTTGGACGGTTTTCTCTCGTTCTGGATGACTTCTTCTGGTGTCTTCATCCTGTTGATTTTGAAGCTGAAGCAATCTTCTTGGACGTTCCACTGAAGCCCTAGAGCTTTCTCTGTTTCTTTTCCTCCGATTATCACGTTGAAATTGGAGTGTTTCTCGGGCTCAACTTCTACTAGTATCTCTTGTTTGTTCGAAGTCCAACCGTTGAGCACGAATCCTGCTTGTTTATGTACATAGTCAACCGCTTTCGTCGTCTCTATGGCTTCTTCTATAGTGACAAAACTTTGTAAGTAATCATCCATATAATGATTCTTCTTTATTGCCTCTGCTGCGTGCGGGTATTGTTCCTGGTAGTCCTCTGCATTCCTGTTTTTAACATATAGAGCGGTGCATGGTGACGATGTTGCTCCGAAAATGACCGATGTCATGCGATATTCATCTGGTTCGCCCTCCCGCCGGTCATCTCTCCATAGAAACCGAAGTGTGTCGCGATCTTCTTCTCTTATCTTTATCTGCATAAACATTTCTTTGATGTCCGCCGATACTGCATAAGGATATTGACGGAACCTCATAATTACCCCTGGTAGGGACTGGAGTAGATCTGGCCCGGATAGAAGCATGTCGTTGAGGCTCATCCCGGCGAACTTGGCTGCTGCGTCGTGAACCAATCTTGGTGGTTTGTGAGGCTTGGCTGGATTGATCACTGGAAAGTGAGGAAGGTACCATGTTCTACCTTGTTTTGGAGATGCGGGTGCCGGTTCAGCATACCCTGACTTGAGTAGGTTCTGCATACGATCTTTGTATTTCTCCTTGAGGTCCTCATCACGGTCCAGCTTTTTCTCCAATAAATGAAGCCGTTTCTCAGCTTGTGGATAGTTGTTGGGAATGACGAAATCTTTATCCTTCCACAGCATGCCAGTCTCATATCTCCCCTCGGGTAGGCGACGACTCTTTTCCTCTAGAATGTCGAGGGCTTTTCTCTCAGGATCTTCTCTTGGCTTCTTAGCTTCTATACCAAGTGACTCCAGCTTGAAATGTTCTTTGATAAGCTCTTCCATATCTTCATCCCTTTTCATCTGCTTCAGGTTTCCACAGAAGGCGATAGTGTCAGTAGTAGAGCTCTGACACCCATGCAGTACCCATCCTAATTGAGTGTAGGACGCGACAGGTTGATTTTTCTTCCCTACACGTAGCTCCCTTGTCACTATCAGGTGCCAATTATCTTGACCAATAAGTATCTTTGGCGTCGCTCTCTCATACACGATTTCTTCTGCTATGTCTGTGAGGTGAGCGCAGTCTTCAATGTCTTCTTTTCTTATTGTGTCAGACGCGAAATTCAGACGATCCACCGTACGAACCGCTTCGACTTCATGTACTTCTTTAACATATTTCCCTTTGATCTTGAAGCTAAGCATCTTGCTGTTTTCGTGTCTCACTTCTGTGCTTATTCCCTGCAACCACATTGTCTTCTTTGGCCCATCTGCTCCTATGACTTCAGCAATGGATGCATCTATCAGTGTGACGGTGCTTCCTTCGTCCAGCAAGGCGAATGTCTCGACGCTTGTGAGTGGGCCAGTCAACACTACGGGAACAATCTTCAAATATGCCCGTCGATAACTCGGTTGATCAGTAGCCATGGTGACTTCCCTCGCTGACGTCACAGCTTCTGGCGTTGCTGCCTTCTTCTGATAGTGTAGTAGTTTGTGATGCCTCATTTGACAACCATCTTGTCCACATACTGGAGCTTTGCAGACGAATCTCTTGTGTTTGCTTCTTATACACCGAAAACAGACGTTATTCTTCTTACATAACAACCACCTTTCTTCGGTTGTAGCTTGCTTGAACTTCTCACAATCTGTTAGGTAATGTTGTTTCTCACAGGCGGGGCACTTTTCTGAAACTTCTTTCTTCAGTGTGAAGGCTTGTTCTTTTCTCTTTCTTCTATCTTGAAAGTTTCTATCTTCCTTCACTATTTCAGGCAATGCGTATGCTCCGCACTTGTCCGCTTCTTCATTGAGAAAGTTAGACAGCTTCTTTATATCTGGAATATCTTCTGTCTTGACCGCCACATAATCATACCACTTGTTTCTCAGTATCGGCGTTAGTTTCTCAATCACTATCCGGACTAATTCTGGATTATACAAATAGTGAGACTTCTTTAAGGCTTCTATTGTTCCCACTATGTTATCTATTGCGCCTGCAAAGACGCACAACTCTCTTGGACTGTCACTTATCTTATGCAGATGCTTCAGTTTCTCTATTTCCGCATGTATGAGTGACTCCGGTCGACCGAATCTTCTTTCTAATGCTTCTATAATCTTCTTTGGGTCAGATTGACTGAATAAGAGGCACCCGACGGCTTCTTTAGCTGTGCCTTTCAAACTTCTTCTTATTCTTGACACGTTTTCACTCGCTGAGAAAAACTTATGTGAGTCTTCATAGGCCGCCTTAAACCCAAGCCACTCGCTGCTATTGCCGTTGAAGAATGGTAACTCTTGCAAATACTTTGGAGGGTCTCTGCTTCCTTTTGCTGCCTGAACCAGAGCTGTAGCGAGCGTCGCGACGTCCACATTAGTTTGAGATTGACGAGTAGGCCCATCAGTGCATTTCTCTATCACTGGTTCCCGAACAATCTCCCGCACATATTCATCTTGTCGCTGCGGCGCTGCCTCTACCTCCTTAACCTTGTCTTCCATTGGCGGTGCAATATCTTGACTCCTTAATGGCGTCCTTTCAATCCAATTCTGAATTCTCACTGACTCGAGTTTATCATCTTCTTCTTCCTCAGATGTGTCATCTAACCTCATTTTTTGAAGCTTCAGTCTTTGCAATTCCTCCTCAGCTTTGGCCTGCTTTAATCTGCTTTCGGCTAGCTTCTCTTTGGCCTCCAGCTCCGCGAGGAGCTTCTTGCGGGAGGCCGCCGATCGGCGTGACCGAACGTCGTTAGGCCTCAGCGTATTTGATCGCCTTGATCCTTCCAGCAACGCCTGAGACGATTCTGTTGCCCTGGACGAGACGACCTCTTCTTCTGACTCGCCTATTTCCATGCGAGTAGGGTTAGCAGTAATATCGCTGCCCGATGCTGCCAAAAAGCTTCCAATACAGGCGGACGTGGCACATTCTGTACCCCCTGTATTCTTTGAACGTCTATTAATACTTGTTCGGCAGGTTCTTGATGAGTCCGGTGCTCTCCGGGTCCCGCCGGGTTAGAAGAACCTGATTCGTCACCCTTCTGGCTTCTAGTGACCACCATTTTGCCCTCACAGTATATAACAGCACTAACAGTTACTATTCTTTATTATTTTTATCACTGGTTACTATTAACAGTCACTTAAAGCAGCAATCAGTCTATAGAGTCACTATTGTTTACTATTTTCAACACTGTTTACTAATATCAGTCTTTAAATTCGCGTACAGTCTATATGCCAGTCCATTTATTTACTTTTGACACTTATTTGTTTATACACTGGATTATATACTCACTGTTAATACTTGAAGTCAATAAACATCATGTCTCTATGCGTATTCGTGTAATTCAAAAACACAGGGCACAGTATACAGTCTTAACTCGAGACTTCCCCCACCTTTCGGACCACTGTACATCAACGCGTTACTTTACACTCGAATCGCGCCACTTGGGGAAACTCACAGACTGTAGTTTTTATTTACTTTACAGGCATCGGTCTATAAACTGGACTACTATTTACTTTTAGCACTGGTTAGCCTTTATGTAAGGTGTAGACGACTGTTACTTTCTCTTTGCCAATCTGGCTGACACTGTACTGATTACTTTCTTTTTGCCAATCTGGCTGACACTGGACTGGTTACTTTCTTTATGCCGATCTGGCTGACACTGTACTGGTTACTTTCTTTATGCCGATCTGGCTGACACTGTACTGGTTACTTTCTTTATGCCGATCTGGCTGACACTGGACTGATTACTTTCTTTATGCCGATCTGGCTGACACTGGACTCACTTTAAAAATACTGTTATATACTATACTGACACTGTTATGCACTGTTATTTATTTTAAAATTAAAAAACACTACTGTACTGTCCATTTATTCACACTGATTCACTACTTTTTTATTCCACTTTGTACGGGAGGGCCTAATTACCGCTCCCGTTTTGGGTGTGCGGTGTGACTAGATACTGTCGCACTAGGACTACAGTAGGTGACTAACACTGGGTGGAAATAAAAGCACTATTGAATTCACTATGAAAACCCCAGGGTGAGGGCAGGGTCACTAGCCAGGCACTAGGTACTTTTCACTATTTCTGGATCCCGGAGAGCACTGAATTGAAACTGTGCGGTGTATGAAACCGCGCGTTCTTTTATACATTTTTAATTAATGAGCTGGCCAGCGGTCCCTGCCTACCCCTCTAGCTTTAAAATTTATTTTCTGTTAACCCTTAGATCTAGGTACATGTGGCAGCTTAAACCAAAGTGTATTTTACTCTAGGCTACATTCTAGGACTAGTTGTGTCACGCGGCGATGCTCAGGGGAGGCTCCAAGCGAGCGCGGAGTAAATGACTATAAATATGAACTTTCCCCCCACCCCTTCTTAATAAAACCACGCCTGCCATTCGGCGCGGCGTCAGAGCGCCCGTGTTCATCGCTACGCTAACATCGTGTGCAGTTGCTGTCTACAATGAGTGAAAACAGACCTTTTCAGGTCTCTACCTATCTGTTTCTATCATTAGTTTGCCTAAATATATGAACTAAAATAAAACAACAGAAGGAAATACTCTTTAATACTTAACAACTAGTACATATTTAACCTATATTAGCCTAGTTCGCTAGTCTAAGGATGAAAAAGGGTATCTTTATTTACATTCAATCAACTTATTACATAAAAATATCCTATATACTGAACGGCTATATTTACATTTAAAGATTTTACTTATTGAACCGTAGAAAATCAGCAAAGATATACAAAAACAAATCCGTTCAGTATGCCGTCTAAGTGCCGTCGTGAACAGAATTAATGATCCCGACACGGTAAATGTTAGCGTAACTTTTATCCCAAAAATTAGTACGGTCTTCACGGGAAATGAAGCAGGTAAAAAATCTAATTCCTAATCCTTACTAATCCTAACTAATATTATAAATGCGAAAGTGAGTTTGTTTGTTACCTCTTCACGCTTTATCTACTGAACCAATATTCCTGAAATTTCGCATACACATAGCTGGAAGTACGGAGAAGGACATAGGGTACCTTTCATCCCGGGAAAAAGCACTGTTCCCGTGGCAAATTCACGCGGGTGAAGCCGCGGGCGAAAGCTAGTAAATATTATAAATGCGAAAGTGAGTATGTTTGTTAGCTCTTCACGATTTATCTACTGAACCAATCTTCCTGAAATTTCGCATACACATAGTTAGAAGTACTGAGAAGGACATAGATACCTTTCATCCCGGAAAAAGCACTGCCCCCGTGGGAAAGTCATGCGGGCAAAGCCGCAGGCAAAAGCTAGTGATTTTGTAAAAATCAGGTCTTGCGCAAAGTTGCCCAGGGCAAGCGCAAAGTTGGCCGTCCCAAGCAGACCTGGCGACGCACTATTGCAGCGGAGCTCAAGACAATCGGGCCAATCTGACCCGAAGTGAAGCGCGTAGCCCAAAATCGAGGAAACTGGCGAAACACTGTCGACGCCCTCTGCCCCACATGGGGGCCATAGGACTCAAATCACCATAGGACTCAAATCAGGTCTTGTTACCGGTTGATGACAAGCCGAAACAAGATAATTAATTAGGTCAAGAAAAAGCACAAAGTTCAGATTAAAAAAAACACAAACAATGCTCTAATAAACAAACGAATTAAAAACTCATGATCTGTTATAACATTAATGTGTCTGTCTAGCTTGTGGTTGGCGCCACATACTAGTTGTATTACCAGTAGATACCCATTTACCTATACAGTAGCCTATGTTAGATCTGACATTAATGTAACTGTTGTTGAGCCAGATTTCAATGAAGCAAATTGTCTCCTGATAAAAATAGGTACAGACATTGCAATTGTGGCTATCTACCGATCACCTTCGTATGATAAAATTGATACTTTTAGCCTATACTTGAGTAAAGTTTTGTCAGGCTTGTCTTGTTTTAAGAGCGTGATCATTACGGGTGATATTAATATTGATATTAAAACCCAATCCAATGATAGCAGAGCTTTCGATTATCTAAATTTATGCGCCGGACATGGTCTTTTACCTGCTCATGCTTTTCCTACAAGATTGAACAAAACGTGTCTTGATCATGTAATACTAAAAACACCCAAAAAAGCTATTACTGTAGTAACCTCTTCTACGCTCACGGACCACCAAGTTGTTTTACTTTGTCTTTACCATAAAAATTATAAAAATCAAGGTATTTTATATAACACTAAAACAAATCACGATGGTCTTACTCATGATATGAATAATATTAATTTTGATCCAATTTTTAGTTCAAATGATCCAAATTCTGCTATGGAGTATCTTGTTGAGTCTATTCAAACAGCTATTAAAAATAACACTACACAAATTAAAATAGCTCGACGTTCTAGACCGATTAAACCCTGGATAACTCCAGGACTTCTTCGGTGCATTAGAAATAAGGATCGACTACATAAGAAATCTAGACGTAACCCTGATAATCCTGTAATGAAACTTACATACACACGTTATAGAAATTTCTGCAACAACCTACTGAAACGATTAAAGAGGAATTATGAGAGCAACGAACTTAAAGAAGCAGGAAATAACAATAAAAAACTTTGGAAAGCAATTAAAAAGATAGCAAACACATCCTTGAATAAAACTACTGGGAATGATCTTTTGGGTTCTTCGCCTCAGGTGTCCGTAAACAAAGCAAACGACTTTTTTGCAAATGTGGGCAGAAACTTAGCCAACAAAATAAACTCTCTACCCAACTTTAACACTGCACATACAAATTCTTTTGTTTTGTTGAATACAGATGAGGAGGAAGTTGAATCTATGATTATAAATCTTAAATCTGTATGCGCAGTGGGTTGGGATGGAATCTCAAATGTTTACTCAAAAAATTTAAAAACATTCTTACGCGGCCTCTAACGCATATATTCAATTTATGTATTGATAAGGGTATTTTCCCAAAATGTTTAAAGAAATCGCTTATTATTCCCATTTATAAATCAGGTGACAAGGATCAAGTTACTAATTATAGACCAATTTCGATTTTGCCCGCTATCTCTAAATTACTCGAACGATTGATTTATAAAAGTTTGGTAGCCTATCTTGAAAAAAATAAACTCCTTTCTAGTTGTCAATTTGGCTTTAGGTTCGGAAAATCTACCAGTGATGCTTTGCACGAACTTACAGACTACATTATTAAAAGTATGGACAGCGGTAATAAAACGTTAGGCATTTTTCTGGACCTAGCCAAAGCATTTGACACCGTGTCGGCTAAAATTCTAATTAAAAAGCTGGAGAGAATTGGCATTAGAGGTAGTCAATTAGAGCTACTCAAAGACTATCTCACAGAGAGATACCAGTGCGTAAAAATAGGAAATCACATTAGCCATGATCTTCTTGTAAATTTCGGAGTACCTCAGGGTAGCATTCTGGGACCTATTTTATTTCTAGTTTATATCAATGATCTCCTTGAACTCACAGAATTTAAAAGGAAAAATTATCTCTTATGCCGATGACACGGTTTTACTTTTCTCTGCAAAAACATGGCCCCTTGTTTTCCAACTAGCTCAGGCAGGATTCGATCAGGTCTCAGATTGGCTACGTTGAAATTATTTGACATTAAATGCTAGTAAAACTACTTACGTCACGTTCTCCATGCGTGATGTTTCAAAATATATACAAAATTTGGAAATTACTGCTCATGATTCTAACTGTTCTAAAATTGATGCTTGCACTTGTCCTTTTTTAGAAAAGTCAAATAATATTAAATATTTGGGAATTATTATTGATAAAAACTTAAAATTTTCAGATCACATTGAACTTCTTAGTAAGAGAATACGAAAACTAATTTACATTTTTAAAAATCTTCGTCATTCAGCAGAACCCCGTCTCTTGAAACAAATTTATTTGGCACTTGTACAATCTGTTCTTACCTATGGTATAATCTCATGGGGGGGAGCGGCCAAAACTTTTCTTTTGCTATTAGAGAGAGCGCAAAGAGCAATTTTAAAGATATGCACTTTCCGACCAAAACGCTTTTCTACCAAGCAATTGTTTGAGGAATGTGAAGTTTTGACTGTACGACAGTTGTTCCTTTTTCAGTTATTAATGAAGCAACATTCACAAAATAACTTTGTCCCAGGATATAAATCTAAAAGATGTAAATATATTGTATTTCAGATTCTACCTTCTAAACATGCTTTCTGTCGGAACT
Source organism: Ephestia elutella (assembly GCA_018467065.1). NCBI lineage: Eukaryota > Metazoa > Arthropoda > Insecta > Lepidoptera > Pyralidae > Ephestia > Ephestia elutella. The sequence continues at coordinate 17,980,026 of CM031575.1, read as the reverse complement.
TTTTTTCATTTCTTGGCCCCATCATTTACAACAAAATCTGCAAAACACTCATCATCATCAGGGTGCCATCTTCAAGATGAAGTTTGGAGGCCAGCATGCGGTATCTCTCCCGGTCATTAGCGGCCCGTTTTAGACTCCAAAACTTAAGTCCTGTCCAGGTCGTGATGTCGTCCATCCACTTCCTCCGCGGTCGACCTGGTGCCCTCTTGCCAGGTATCTTCCCTTCTTGGAGCAACCTTAGGAATGCGTGTTGAGGGCCCCTTTGTATGTGCCCCAAGAAGGCCACTTTCCTTTGTGCTATGTTGGACATCAGTTCCCGTTTGCACTTAGCTCGCTCAAGCACTTTGACGTTGGATGTAAAGCTAGTCCACGGTATTTTGAACATTCTACGCAATAACCACATCTCGAAACCCTGTAATCGATCGCAGCTGTTTTTCTTCCAGAACCCACGTCTCACACCCATATAGCAATGTGGACCAAACATAACATTTCATTACACGATGTCTTAAAGGAAATGGGATTTTCGGGTCACACAAAACTTTGGACATTTTAAAGAAAGCGGCCTTGGCTTGTCCTATTCGACATTTAATCTCTTCATGATGGTCTAAGTCGCTCGTGAAGTAGCGGCCCAAATACTTAAATTTACTAACTCCTTCTACATTTACTCCCCGAAGCTTTATATTTGGAGTGGGCAGCGCTGTTTTTGCAAAACACTGCCATTGCACAACCTGAGTAGATACTCATTCAAACATACAGTAACAAATTGGTTGCAAAAATTAAGTTATGATGAAACAGAAGATCTTTTAACGTAATACTTATTTCCGTAAGTCATACATAAAAAGTTCACACACCCTCTCACACACACTCACTCACATACATTCTACACAAAGAGAGGTTCACTTTACACTACCGCATATTTTGTAATAGCTTAATACTCAATTAGGTATTATAATTAATTATAATTATAAAATTATTCGTAATGTTACTTGGTTGTAATTTTCGGAGGAAGGAGCACTGTTACCTGAAAAACAGGTTTTATACCTAGTTCAGGCACAGATGCAAATATTGATTTTTAAAAAATGTAACTTTTTGTCAATAAAGAATTATTATTATTATTATGTTGGTACGCTTTTCAGAGCCACGGGTCCATTGGGACCCGGTCCTTTGAGGCGTTCATGGGGCCAAAGCCAACATGAAGAGGCCTTTTTGTACCTTTTTAATCAAAAAGTGAGATGGCTGCATCTGCGGAGATCTGTCCCTTAGTGTACAATAGGGATATACTAACGGACAGTCCTCCACAGCTGCCGAACTATTGCCAGGTAGGGATTAACAAGGTTTGGGTTATGTGGATGGGATGCTAGTGGACCGGATTGCTGGGTTATGGAGTGAGATACGGACATCTACCTTTAAATCTCTCACAACAATTTAATTTAGGCAGATGGTGACTTGCTGCTCTTTGGCTGTACAGCCTGTGGGCCTCCCTAATTAAGCCACCAGTTGGCGGCCAGGGCGCAACACAATGTGAGCAGCTAAGGGTGTCGAGAGGTGCGGCTCCGGTTTCACCTTCACGGGGGTGAGCCCCGAGAGCGGGTTTCCCCGTTATTACGCCATTACGTGCAATACACTTCCACCCTGGAGCGAGTGTTCCGCTCTTGCTACTCCACTCTGAGCCGGCCGGCTTAGGCAAGCCAGAGGCGGGGGGTGTGTCACTGTGTGTATGTGTGTGTAGGTGCGTGTGTGTGTGGTCCCCCTGGAGATCGGGTCCGTGGTGACGCCGCTCACCAACAGCTCGCCACAAGCTGCCCCTGCGGTGACTGATTGCACTGGAGATCCAGCGGGCGATGGGGTCGTCACATCCCGACGCCTTTATTATTATGTTCTCTATGTTTTTTCTTCTCAGCCAGAGCTGGTATTTTTATACCATTTACGGGTGTGCACCAAGTAAATGGTATATGCTTATTTTATGATTTTATGGTCCTAAGTTTGTCTGTCCGTTTTCGTCAATTTGTAAAAATTTCCTAACAATGCGGCAGGTATTTAAAATTGCTGCCTTTTGCATGGGTATGCGAGAAATGATGCGTGAAATAGGTATAATCAAATATCACATTTTCAGACTCGAATCAGGAAACCATCAACAAAATAAATAATAAAGTATGTTTATGACTACAACAATTATGACAAATCCATTATGATAAACCATTTTATAAGAAAATTCAGTATGACAATCTATAATTATGCCTACACAAATATTATTACAATAAACATTATTTAAATAAAATATTATGATAAAAAAATTATGAGAAAGGCCTTATGACAAACCATATTATGATTATTAATCTTATGAGAAATAAAAGGATCCCAAACATACATACATACAAACAATGTGTTTTCGCCCCAACTCGAATCATAGTCCTCGCTCGCTTCGTTTGCTCGGTCAATTATATTTTGTTCATTTTTTATTACATTCACTAAAAAGTGAGTGTGATCAAAATGGCTTTAGTCCATGTAGGAATCTAGAGACTATCCGTACCTGTGTTGAACACTTTACATTTCGAATATACATATAGGTATAACAAAGTAAACTAGTTGTTCGCCGCGAACTTAGACCTTGCGATTATTATTTTAAAATATCTCAAAAACGGCTGAGCCGATTTTGTTGCGCAACGAACTTAAACATTCTATGGATAATTGCTACACGTATTCTTAATATCATCGAAATTAATTCAACGGTTCGAGAGTTATCGCGAAACAAACATACATACATACATACAAACAATGTTGTTTTCGCCCCAACTTGAATTATAGCCCTCGTTCGCTTCGCTCGCTCGATCAAAAATTGAATTTGTCGTAAAATATTTATTGACAATAAAACAGAGATTTTGGTACAGCCATGGTCCAGCATACAAAGTCAGTATCCCGATAAATAGTAGATATGGTCTTTAAACTCTGAAACTGCCATCTTTCTTCTACGAAAGCGGGAATATTATAAATGCGAAAGTGAGTTTGTTTGTTATCTCTTAACGATTTATCTACTGAACCAATCTTCCTAAAATTTCGCATACACATAGTTAGAAGTACTGAGAAGAACCTTTCGTCTCGGGACTGTTCCCGTGAAATGCACGCGGGTGAAGCCGCGGGCAAAAGCTAGCTACATAAATCTCAGAGTGGCCTACGTGCGAATGTCTTAATTGACTTTTAATAGCTCATTAGGTTAATGCTGTTGTACAATATTTGATGACCACCTTAACGCCACAGTAACAATACAGTATTCAAGTTATCAGTTTGAACGTAATGCTATCATTAGGATTACAGAGAAGAGGTATTTGTGGCCACTAATTTAAAGGTAACCAATATTTCAAGATTCAATTAATTTACCTAATTTACGTCATTAATTAAATAAATTTGAATTCCACCAGTTCAGTAGTTTTGTTGTACAGGATTTAATAATCTCATCATAATCGTGTTTCAACGATTTTCAATAACTTCAATTAAAACTTTTGAGCACTACTAATCAAAAACCATTAACCTGAAACACCACTATGACTTACCGTCAGCAGAAACGACCTATAATTGAATGTAAATAATGGATGAAATATCTGAGAGAAACGTTAACGAAAACTTGCTAACAGATAAAGACATGACACTAAATAAATGCTTTATGAAACAATGCGACATTGAAAATTTCAAATGATCCAGTGGACATTATGTAAAATGGACATTTTGTTGTAGTGGACGTTTTGATACGGTGGACATTTTGTGACTAAATGGTTATATCAAATAATACAAGCTACTGAATCCGTTGCCTTCTTTTTCAGTTTGACTCACATAGCTATTCTTCGGTCTCCCCGGACCTCTTATTCCCTTTTCTATTTACCTCTACATTTTCACTGAGTAGTCTATTTTTCGTTTATAACTTTCAGAACTTCTCAATCGTTTTTTTCAACTAATTTTCTCCATCCTTGTCAGTTAATCAGTTTTTAAAACCGAACCTTGAATGATATAATTATGGTCTACGTTAAGTCGGTAAAATTGCACTCGTGGTATATGTTTTTCATTCTAAAATAAATATAAACAGTGGTATTCTCTTAAATTTAGCAATCTGAAAGTTATTTTTAATATTTTATGTGAAGAATAAAAACCTAAAAACTAATTAATATAAACTAAACTCGTGGTTAATTTTTATTTATTTATTTATTTAACTTTTACGTTTACTTTGTATTTTTGTACAAAATACAAAGTAAGTAAAACGTACAATTGGAGGGCTTTATAGCATTGGAATCCTTTAATCCAGGAATGTAAACTATTCTACAGTCAACATTTGGCGACATAAGTCTCTAATTAACGTATAATCAAATGCCAATTAGACCCATCACTGATCACCTGTCGTTAGAGGCGTACGTGACCAAACACACGGCACAATCAAAACAAACTATTTTCTTCATGGAATTCATCGTTTAATAGACATTAGGCTGTTGACTAACAAACTATTAACTAACTGGGACATTAGGTGAGCTAAATCTGATTCACGAGGTGAAGGAAAAATGCGGTGAAAAATCTTTTCAACGAACGTACGAAAAGTTTCCGTGAGCAATAGGAATTTTTCCGACAAAATAATGCACCTAATTTCTTATGGACCATTTATTAGAATTCCGTACCCAAAGCACATTTTGCCCAAAGAAGGCCAACCGTAGGTAATTATGAAGCCACTGCTATCCTTGTGGTTAGAGAGTTTAACAGTTTTACAAAGGTGGTTACTTACCGAGCTTTTAACATCATGAAGCGGTCGAGTGGTTAAGCCATCAGCCTGTGGCCGAAGAATCCCTGGTTCAGAGGCTTTAGTTCCGATAACAATGAACATAATGAAATAGCTTAAGCCGAAAATGGAATTTTCGAAAAAGAAACTTATTTTCGTTTATTTATCTACCTATAAGAAAGCTGGTGACAAACATCAACAAACATAGGTAGGTAGTTACGAAATAGGAAGCGTGTAGTCGTCGTGTTTCTCAAGCAAACCATTATGGTTATAAGGATGTGTTCACTTGACGCAATTGTTGGCGGGCACTCCTGTACCATATCCTTCGTTCTAGCTGCCCTATGTTCCTCAAACTGTGAGGGTTTCTTATTTTATTATGACCTTTGAGCGTCTTAATCAAAATCATGAGTATCTACTTGACTATTCATTGAGACAGCTTAAAAAGCGGTACCTCCTAACCCGTGGACCACACCATTAGTCCATTTAGGTGTGCTATATTCTCTTGCCTCAAGATTACTGGGTGTACTAGGAGGAGTAATATTTTCTTCCTGTAGTTCAACTACGGTGGATGTTCGCCTTTTGTCAAAATCCCCGGTTCAAATCCTTTAAATAAGATTGTATACCAATCTGACTCTTGTGTGGTAGTTTTTATTGACCACTTCCACCACACCACCACACTGGCTTCCGATGTAGGAAAACATCATGGAGAAACCTGCGCTGTTGTTAATTTGTCAGCTAATATGCGAAATGGAGAAGGGAAATAACAAAACCACTCCTTTACCATTGCCGAATAAAGACTTTGCGTGTGTTTGTAATGAAACCGCTTATAGCATTGGAAGACATGAGCTGCTCCCTTGGAATTGCAGGATTCATCGCTTTTATACAAATACTGCTATTGTCACCATAAACTACGATAAAGTTTCAAATGGCATGAATAGTTGCACTTTATCGCACCACCTTACTACTCTCTGTTGATATAATGGTTGACTGGTAGAGAATGCCATATGGCATTAAGTCCACCATATCTGAAAAAAAAAAATCTGTAATAGTTACAATTTTTCAGTAGGATTCCCAAAACAGTTTGAGCACCACCTCCCCGACTATATTAAGGAATGTGACAACAATTGTGTTCCACGTGAGGATCAGTCCGAGGAGGGGTGGGGGAGGTGTGAGAGGGGGAGGGGATATGTTATGCGCCATCCAGTACAGCTCCTCACTATTGAGTTACATCATCATCGCCACGGTCCTGGTGCCTTTTATTTATTAACTAACTGTATCTCGGGGCTTCACTCCTGTGGGAATTCAAAATTCTCAATAGATTATCATTATGGGCCTTCATTTATCATGATTTTTTTAAATCGATTAGCGCGTTCAAGCAAACATACTCTCCCGCTTTATAATTACTAGCTAGTGCCCGCAGCCAGCCTGTTCCTGTGGGAAATTCACGAGGTTCGCTCTCGTGAATTTCCCACAGGAACAGTGTTTTTTCCCAGGATTTTCTCAGTATTTCTTACTATGTTTACGCAAAATTTCAGAAAGATTGGTTCAGTAGATAAAACGTGAAGAGGTAACAAACAAACAAATAAACAAACTCACTTTCACATTTTGTTTGTTACCTCTTGACGCTTTATAATTAGACCTTTCGTCCCGGAAAAAAAAGCACTGTTCCCGTGGGAAATTAACGCGGGGGAAGCCGCGAGAAAAAGCTAGTGATATATATGGGCTTAATTTTAAGAAACAAACACCAGTGCAGTCACACAGGAGCCGCACACATGGTAAAATATAAGTTGTAAGTTGTTTCTACAGTCTTTATATTACTATGCATATTTTATTATGATTCAAGAACTTCTAATAAGCAAAACGAAGCTTCAATTTACCAATTACGTGTAATTTTACTACCCCTCTAGCTCTGAACCTTAGAGTAACGATTCTGTGTAGAGCGCGCATGACATTGGGGAGATATTGGGTGTCTATATAAAATGTCAGTGATTTTTTGTAAACTATGGCCAATTGTAAGTTGGATTGAAAAGTTACATAATTTTATTTCAACTTTGTTTTTCAAAGGCAAAGGTAGTTGTTCTTATTTAAATCGGCTTTTTAAAATAGCACTTTAAAATCTTCATACACTTTAAACTAGATTATTTGACGTCAGAAAGTTACTTAAAGGTTGCTGCTGTTGGTCAATGAAATTACCATCTGTCAACACTTACACATGGCTGTTGGTTTCGGAATTTACACCAAATAGAACATTGAGCATGACATGATACTCGTAAATATTATGTCGGGTGATTCGCAGTTTGGTACGCAATTTGTCTGTATTCTAAAACTTGTCTGGTTTCATTTTTAAATAAGCAATAACGAAAACGCTGAACAGTGGTATAGAGACAAATAAAAAATGCGATGCAAATTGGAAGCCCGATATGTAGAGTATTGCCAAACAACAGAACTGGCGGATATATATTCCTGTTACAGGAGTTTAAAATATAATTTGCCAAATAACAGAACAAGAGTCCTGCTCTACATAACACCAAGCAAGCTACACTAACCCTAAGCGACTACCCCACCTACTAAATCATTCACGTGCGTGGGAGCGTCAGCAGCCGCGAAAACATTTACAAATACTGATCGGACCGTTGATCGCTACTTTTGTTATTACGACGCTAATTATGGTGGAGGAGCTAACAGGGATTTGAATTTCGAATGCCCTAATAGGCAGTTGGCCAAGATGGCGACTGAAATTCCAATGTAAAAATAACAGTCTATTCTTGAATTTCAAATGCCGAATAAAAATTTATGGGATCGTTGATCGCTACTTTGTTCAAATTACGAGGTAAGTAATTGCAGTGGAGCCAATAGGGATTTGAATTTCTAATGCCTTAATAGTTACTTGGCCAAGATGGCGAAAAGTCGAATTGCCAGGGACAATAAACATTTTTGTTTCTGTTACTTTTTATTCAATATTGGCTACAGTGGATGAGGTTCCAGAACCCAATTTAAAAAAAATTAAAATTAAAAAGAAAGTCATTGCTGTTTTTAATATTGAATTTACCTTCCCTAACTTGGCCAAAATTCGCCAAATAATATTCGCGTAGATAACAAAAATACCCTGTCAACTGGACAGTTTTTTTTACATCCACAACTGCAATACATTTATGTGAGAACCATCATTGCATAGCTAATTAAGATAATTTCAGCTTAGCATTATTTTCTTACCATGGGATAAGGGGAAAATATCAGACATATCATAAGATTAATGAAAAATATCATACCACTGTTCACAATGTTCTCCAAGCGAATTATTCGGGCCAAATACTGTCACCAGGGTCCACTCTCTATCTGGATTTTGTCCAGATATTAAAGAAAAATAACTTACGCAAGCCCCTTATTCATCAAAATGCAAACAAACAAACAAATAGAGACATCTACCTTTTCCCCTTTGCCGTAGTAACGTAAAAAGTTAAAATTTGCCTTATCTCAATCCTGAATTCCATGATACCCTATCGTCGTCAATAAAAGCACAATAGAATACAGATGATAAATCTTAAATCCCACAGAATGAGACATAAAGGCGAACCGACGAGGCCAACATTAGCACTCGCTCATACCAACAGTGACGCCTAATGTCCCAAACAAAAACCTTGTGTCGTGTACTTCACAACCCATCTGACAAATTTCAGACAACAATACGATATGGGGTTAAATGGATAACGAAAAACCAAACCCTATTTTCAGCCACAACTCAACGGAAAACCGTAGAATTCGACTTTATTTCAAAACACGTAAGGCGTTCGGTTTTTTAATTTTAGAACGTGTAGGGTAAAAGTCCCTGTTGTTGATACGTAAAGGGCTATAGAAAAGCGGCGCGATTGAAGTCGTCTCGGATGTCTCAATCGAAGGCTTTGCGCCCGCGCCGACTCCTACTCGATGTAAAATATAGAGGGCAACAGATAGTCTTTGGAGAAAATGCAGCAGTGGAGTTTGTTGCGCCGCCTCTTCTCCACTTGCGTTTTGGAGGCGGTGGTGGTAACCTTACCTTTAAGTAATTTTATAACGTCAACTAACTAAACCAGTATACGACGATTTAAAAGTGCTATTTTTTGCCCATTTCAATAAAATCTTTTTCATTTCATTTTAAGTGAACATAAGTACACTTTAAAATACTTTTACTCCACTTATAATAATTTTCTGATGTAAAATAAAAACGATATTTGAATTAAATTCTCACAAAATTCTATAACAAATACTTCTATTAATAAAATCATTATTGGCTTTTAGAATACTACAAAATCGAAATATTAATGTCGATTTTCTGATAATGATTACATTTTTTGATTTGTTTATTGACTATCTTTTTCTCTTAATTTTCCAAATAAATGCAAACATGAAATTTGAGAATCTAATTTTTGCTTGCTTACTAACATCTTATTAATGAAGTCTATTTTTGGAATAGAAACCACTTATCCGATTAGGATCTAAAGATCTATACTCTGGATGTTTTGTGATCGAGAATTTTGAAGACCTTTGTATTTATATAAATAATAAATCTGTTTTTGCTCGCTGTTCGAAAACAACTGCTTTAAAAGACGCTATTGCTATAAAATATTAAAGTAATACAAGCCTCTAGCTTTATAAGATCTTAATTTATTGTATAAAATATTTTCATTATTTTCGTATTAAAGAAATATTCATTTAATTTTTTATTACAAATAATATGAATCTTCTTTCTTTATTCACCGTGAAATGTAAACTGACGAAATGTTCATTCTACTTTCCAATGGGAAAAAAATTAAATATGCGTTTATTCAATTTTTCATTAATTGGTAAACTGCATTTCTCAAACCTTCTTTTTAAGCTCGGTTAAATCTTTTAAATAAGACATCACATATAGATACTATATAACCTGTAACTAACACATGTTTGTACAACAAAACGTATAGTGTGCCCGAGTCGGTCCGTATCTATAGAAAACATATTACTTGCGATAAATCAAGGAAGGCCTACGACTGGATTAATATGGTGATGACAATTATTGTACCCTTTACCCTACGCCGACAACGAAACCTTAATTTCAACTTTATAGCAACAATCCTAAGTTTGATTTTAGTGTATTGGATTAAAAGAGATTATTTAAAAGGTTATTGTTCTCATACGGATGTCACAGGTTTTTATTAATAAGATTTGGTTTTGGTTTTATTGTGTCATTTGTGCGACGACGGTATGAGCGAGGAAATTTTATTTTTACCCTTTCATTTCTTAATGGGGATCCGCTAAGTATGTCTTCATTAAGTTATATTATTTAATTCAACGATAAAGATATGCGGGAGAAAAGGAAAAAAAAAGCATTTTTTTAGAAGAAAAGCATTTTTATTTCCATCCTTATTTTTACTGCCCTTCCTCCTGTACCTGGACGGAGGACCTGAACGAGGCCAACGATAGGGCGGTGGAAGTAGCTAAATACTGGTAAAAAAATATATATAATTTCTGCCATTTCGACTCGAGATTTTGATGATGACGATGATTTCCATAATACTTTTCGCATTTCTTAAGTCTTCGCTCAAAAGGCCTAAAAGTATAAAGTTTCGGATCTCGACACTTCTTTTAATCCCGGACGTAATGTAACCAGACGCCGTCATATAGCGGCTTAGTACTAGTATATATTTATATTGATTTTAAGTACTTGTCTCATTTTACAACGGTATGGGTCGAAATTAAAGTTAAGTTTTATATCAGCATAAGTTACAGATATAAAATCACGTCTTTGTCACTTATGGAGTAGACAGAGCCGATATTCAGAAAATCGGGAAATGGTGATGATGGGATACGGCATAAATAGGAAAACCTAAGTATTTATGAAAGTAACAAACATTTAAATAAAATATTTAATTTTCTTGTCTACTGCCTTCTTGAAAGTTTTTTTTTGCTGTTATTTCAACAATGCCACAGGAACGAATTCTCGAATAAAGAAACATAACTTGAACTCTTATATCTCATAGATACTATCGTTAAGTGTTTTAACAATTACTAAATGTGTTTTAGCGGTACAATCGATTCGATCTCGATTAAACAAATCGGTATTGTTTGTATCGATATCGGGAGAACTTCTACCTTGACAATACACTAAATGGTCCATATCTAAAGGCTTTATCGATTCTATTATACTGAGATACTTATATGCATACGGCTCACATTGAGATAAAGATTTTTTTTTCTATAAAATCATTTTTTTTATTTTAATCTGTTTTGGGCTTCATTGCCGTATCGTTTTAAATTTTTTAAGCATCAACTTTGTACCTACTTTCTACAAAGTATTCTTAGAAAACTTAAAAACGATAAATATAATCGGATCTCAACTCAAGCTTTTTATTTAGGGCTGAAATAACTTCCAGGTCCCACTCTACCTTTAGCAAATTCTTCAAATACCAAGTCAATGGTTCAGGCGTGATTCAGTAACAAACAATTCGTTCATTCTAGCCTAATCCATCAACTTAGTCCTGTAAGATTCATTGGAGGATGTCACTGTGCCCTTACACCTTCCTTATTTACTTCGATGGCTCGACGAGCCAAAGAGGATCTTGACCTCAGATACAAGAAGCTTCCACTCCTCCCTTTTCTATGCCACTTCCTGCCAGTCGGCTCTTTAGAGGGCCTCCAAATCTCTTAGGACCTCATCCCTCCAGCGGTCTGGGCTGGCCGACAGGTCGTTTCCCGCTTGGTCGTCCCTTATACGCTCTTTTAGCTACGCGATCCTCTCCCATCCTCTCCACGTGGCCGAGCCATCGAAGCCTTACTGTTTTCGTTTCGACCATCATAATTTTTAATGGATACCTACATTCAAATAAAATAACCAAACAATAAATATACTTATGAAGAAATTTCTTAAAATAAAACTTTACTATGGTGTACTTATATGAATTCTGTGCTATGGTGGAGACCCTACTTAAAAACAACGCAATACATTAACCCAGCATCAAATTAAAGAGATAATGTTCAATAACTCAATCGACAATAATAAACGACAATGGAACTAGGCTAACCTTCCGACTGACGGAGTATGTTTCTGTAATAACGAATAAACCGGCCAAGAGCGAGTTGAAATATGAATATAGGTTCCTCAGCTATAGGCATAGAAACTGTATAGACTTTTTTGCCAATTATTTCTGTAATAACGAATAAACCGGCCAAGAGCGAGTTGAAATACGAATATAGGTTCCTCAGCTATAAGTATAGAAACGATGTAGACTTTTTTGCCAATTATCTCTGTAATAACGAATAAACCGGCCAAGAGCGAGTTGAAATATGAATATAGGTTCCTCAGCTATAGGCATAGAAACCGTATAGACGACGTTTTTGCCAATTATTTAAGGCGCTCGACTTGGTTCTAAAACTTGCAGGCTGAGGTTGCAGGTTTCAATATCACTTTACCCAATGAAAACAAATAAACACAAACCTCCGAGTCTGTAGAGCCATACTCTCAGTTTCATCATTTTCATCGACCATTAATTACCTACTCAATCAGAAAGTCAGTTTATCCTATTCTAAGCCGCGTGCGGCTATATGACCTTTTTTATCAGTTGGCAAGTTTTGTAGATCATTAGTCATACATTATTTACTTTAAGCACTTTAAGTGATGAAAAAGTCTTGAATTGCATGACTCTACAAAGTAGAGGAGGCTCTACTTAATACTTGTAAGTAAATTACATCAATAATTGATGTTTTGTAATTGATATCGAAAGAGAAACTTCATCAAAAATAGAATTTAATTTACTATTTAGCTTGAGAACCCTAAAAATATCATCTTTGTTGTCTTAATAGGTCTTAAAACGACTGTTACACCGCCAGAGCAATCTATCTCGAAACGATATCGCTGCGATGACGGCCCGATGTTTGTATATCGATTAATTAATAAATCGAGCTCCGAATCGAGCAATCGAGATCGAACTCGATACACACCGCCTCTCTAATTGAGTCAAAGCCGCCACAAAAGATACAAAACAACCAATTTATATTTACCGATTAAAAACTTCATTCACATCCGATTCTCAACTTTACGTTTATTGAAATAAGAGCTGATAGTTTTGTTTAAATGTGATATAATTAGTCGTAATAATTTTGTATTAAAAAAGTAAAAGCGGAACATTAAATGCCGAGCATTTACCTGTCATATTATTAAAAAATAAATCGTCTAGCCCGTATGGGAATCGATATGATTTTGATTAATGGTGGTTAAACTCGATTATGTTGAACGAGCCGATCTTTGTTGCTTTTTTGCGAGGCTTTTTGAGAATGTTTGAAATTCGTTGGTTTTGATGTTTGGACTCTTTGGACGGCTGTTTTATTGGCAGAACATCTTATTTAGGTAGCTTAGGTACTGTTTTTTAATTTCCTTTCTTTCATAAGTATATCTACTTATCATCGTTCACATTCAAATTTCCGTACTAATTTATGCTTCCTCCTATAAATTATTGGTTATCACTGTAAAAAAACAACAAATTAAATAAGTTAATTAAATAAATGATAAATTATTTTTTAATTTTATTAAATTTTTTGTTGCTACTTTTTATATTTTTTTTGTTTTCCAATGCTCTCATTCCGCGCACTTCTTGCACCTTGATATCACGAAGAGCAAAAATAAAATCTAGTAATACCTATTTGCTTTGCCTTTCTGGAAATTAAATAAGTATTTATTGTTACACAGGGAATGAGAATATGCCTCAACACAGTGGTAAGTTATTTTGTGGTTTCTATATTTATTCTATTTGTAGAACATAGGTACCTACTGTCTTAAAATAACAATTAAATGACCATTTACATATTATCGTTTATATAGCGTTATGTTCTCAGCAGTGGTCGATCTACATCATAGATACAGAAAAAAAATTGTCAGGATTTTTTCTGATCCAAATCTATAGTAGTAAATCCGTTTGAAGAGTTTTCGCACACATCTTTTTGCCTCCCACATCAAAGTAGCTACAATAGTAACACTATATCACCCGCATTAATCTAAAAGCTAATAAAAGCGTATAAAGTAACATATAGCGAAGTTGGCGGCACCACCCGTTCGCACCTGTGCCTTTTCTCACAGCCTTTAGGCGGCCTTTTTGACACACAAAACCTCAGAAACGCGATATAATCAGCACAATGCAGTTTATCCACAAACTTTATGCCGAAAAAGGTAAAAAATCTTAAAGGGTAGTTCGCGAGACTTTTTTGAGGGTCTTTTGAAGAGTGTGAAACAAGTGGATTAAGGATTGGCGTTGGATAAAGAGAATGTAATATAATACGCTTTATGAATGCTTTGGTATTGGTGAGGAATTTTTATTCATGATTATCACATCACCCGAGCCATCGCATCGGGTGGTTTTCATGCCTAGAATAATAAACTTACCTGTGTTTGCTAATTCGTAAAAAACGATTATTTATTGATTAAAATTTTGTTTTCTTTTCAGACTGTTTGCTAAATATTGATTTAAGAGCAATAAAAATAAAATAAAATAATTTAGTTGCTGAAATAAAAACATTGGTTTTTATTTCAGCAACTAAATCATTTTATTACAAATAAATTTTACTAAATGACATATCTTAATGATTATGATATTATTAAAATTTTCTAGTCTAAAGGCTATCACATAGCTATTTTCCTTAATCTTATAATTTCTATTTTAACATATCTGTTATTTCCGGCTGTATCTTGTTTTATTTGATATGGGCCCTGTATTTTTTATAATTATTATTGTGCCTGCAATAAATGATTTATTATTAGTAATGCTCACCAACATTTACAAGATACAAGGGTATGCGGCGTCTGTACGAAAAGACAACATAAGCCTTAAAAAATTACGGAAGCCTTTTGCAAAAACGAACTTTTTTATGCCCCAAGCCGATTAAACTTACAATTTTAACCGACAAAACTGAAGTGTAACTTAAGTACTTACCTACATCAAAAAATATGAAATATAATAATTAAAAGGAAGTATTAGAACTTAACAAAATCCGATTATCAAAAACATTTACTGTAACCCAAAGCAGTGCAGCGTTGTGGAAGAATTTCAGATCAGAAATCGGTTAAAAGATGATTTTAACAAAGGCTTTTTTAACTGCTTTGAGGATTAATCTTCGTAAGTGCTCTTGAAAAAGAGGTTATAAAGATTTTTTTTCTTTTTGGCTTTGGCAAAGGGTTGGCTTGTGTTCAAATAGTGCGTAAAATGGGCCTCTCATGTGGCTTTCATTACTTTTGATACAGTGTCCAGAGAAATTGCTGAGTTTTGTAGGGTCCATATGGATTCGGGTTTTAAGTGGGCTTGTAATACTTCTAAATCTAAAATTTCCATACAAAAGTATGGCTTTTTTATTTTTTTAGCCATCTTTAATTGTTAATACTAGTGGTGCGTAAATTCTACTTCTTTTAATTTCATATGATATGAAAAAAATACTGCATAGTAATCGTAAATAATCTATACATATAATAAAACAGATAAGTAAAAATATTTTGTCTGTACATTTAATATTTTTGACTGAAATGGATAGAGGGAGACCTAAAAAGAACAATAGAAAGCAAAAAAAATTTTCTGTCTGTCTGTCTGTCTGTCTGTCTGTCTGTCTGTCTGTCTGTCTGTATGTATGTACGCGTTTCACGCAAAAACTACTGGACGGATTTGAATGAAACTTTTTTTGTTGTATAGCTATTAAGCCTGGGCAACATATAGGCTATAATTCATTTTGAAAACTGGAACACCTGATGAAGAACCATAACGGAACAGCTAAACTATAAGTAATATGGAAATGGTGCCTTAACAAAAATCGTTCAACCTGATGAGCATTTTCTGCCGACGTATAAAAATTGAAGACCTGGAACATCTGATGAAAAGCTCCAAGAGACCAGCTACACTATAACATATATGGAAATGGCGCCTTAGCAAAAATCGTTCAACCTGATGAGCATTTTCTGCTGACGTATAAAAATTGAAGATCTGGAACATCTGATGAAAAGCTCCAAGAGAGATTTTTATCTAAGCGAAACTCACGCGGGCGAAGCCGCGGGCGACAGCTAGTCTATACATATAATAAAACAGTAAAAATATTTTGTCTATACATTTAGTATTTTTGACTGAAATGGATAGAGGGATGCCTAAAAAGAATAATAGAAAGCAAAAAAAATTTTTTGGAATTTCTTGTCTGTCTGTCTGTCTGTCTGTATGTATGTACGCGTTTCACGCAAAAACTACTGGACTGATTTGAATGAAACTTTTTTTGTTGTATAGCTATTAAGCCTGGGTAACATATAGGCTATAAGTGATTTTGAAAACTGGAACACCTGATGAAGAACCATAACAGAACAGCTAAACTATAAGAAATATGGAAATGGTGCCTTAACAAAAGTCGTTCAACCTGATGAGCATTTTCTGCTGACGTATAAAAATCGAAGATCAGGATCATCTGATGAAAAGCTCCAAGAGACCAGCTACACTATTACATATATGGAAATGGCGCCTTAGCAAAAGTCGTTCAACCTGATGAGCATTTTCTACTGACGTATAAATATTGAAGATCTGGAACACCTGTTCCCGGTCATCAACATATATGCCCGCGGGACACGGGATAACGGCTGAAATTTTGAGTACTGGAGTTTAGGTTACTACGAAGCAAGACTCACGCGGGCGAAGCCGCGGGCAACAGCTAGTCGTAAATAAGTATAATCAATTTTTGGTCATCTACAATTATTATCGCTGTGCTTTTATTCTTACCTGTACATAACTTGTAGAGTTTATTTTTGTTGTATTAAATACACCGTTAATAATAATGTAATATTTCTACATTTACTATAAATTGTATTACGAGCCTTTCGTTTGCAGCCTTGCAAGCTTGTACCAAAAATTTATTGCAGCAGTTAATCAAACATTTTAATAACTTTTTAAAAATATACGTGAAGTATTCTGCAGTGAATTGTAGATTTATATTTTCGCAGCAAAACCATGGTCACCCTCGCCACTCATCTTGGATTCGTCCGCATCGTTGCATCCTTGCACTTATTAAACGTATCTTATATCAATAAATAAATATTTTAAGCGTCTTCGACCTCCACCCTTAACCCTCCGTCATAGAGTCTCAATTCGCTGCAAAATTTGCTGTAATTCTGTACAGATTTACCGTCTTCGACCTCAACCCGTATTTCATTAACATAGAGTTTAAATTTATCATCAAATTTCAGCAGTGATAACCTTGGCAGATTTGGCATATTCAACCTAACCTTTATTTAGCCTACGTAGAGTCTAAATTCGCATCAAAATTTTCAGTAATATCCAAGGCAGATGTGTTAACCCTTTGTTGTTTAATTTGCATTTTCCGGTCCACTGGGCCGTCGGGAGACGTATGCTGAAGGGTTATTTATTAGATCACTGGTAATTGAAGATACTTTTAATTAAGATGCGTGAAGTATCCACTTACAGCCTTCAACTACGGGTGAAGGTATCAAGCGGTGTGCGGTGGGTATTTAAGATGGCTGCGGATGTTAAGCTTTAGTTGTTATTAGTGATAGTGACTAGACCCTTGTGAGTTTGTGGACCAATCTGGCTCATATAGACCACCACTAAATACCGGTAAATGATTTTACAGCCATTGTATGCAATTTAGAAGGCAATGCCAAGCCAATATTGAAAATAGAGGGAAGACACTGAAAGTTATATAGTTTTAGAATAAGAATATATGGAAATTGAGCTGAAAGAAAAAATCTTTTCTGTTCGAAACAATGACTCGGATATAGCAATATATCGGATGTATCATCAGATGACGAATCTCTGTGTCCTCGTCAATTAAAACAGCTGACGATGACAACCAGCATCTCAATTAATTAAACGGACATGAATGAATATCGTTTGTTTGTTCGTAGTATCTTTATTGTACAGGATACAAAGTTATAGTCGTATTCTTAGAAGTGGTCCGAGTGTTCTTAGTATATATTTAAATGCATTATCAATTTACGATAACTTGACGACAGACCTGTGCCTCAGTATCAAATATTGATATTTGACAAACCCCTTCCAAACTTAGATCAGAACTAGTCAAAAATAAAAAAAAAATGTTCGAATTTCTGACTTTACTAAAACAAAGAATAACGGACTTTATAAAATTACTGGAGTAGATATTTCATTTAAATAGGAAAGTGACATATTTCTACCTTGAACCAGCAATGAAAGTTGTTTGCGACTAGCTCTTACAATCGGATCCATTAGCGGACGGAGACAAAGACACGACTGATTGCTATCTCAGCTGATGAGGATCTAAGGTTGGATTCACAAGACTTTTTTATAATGACTGAGACCGAGATTTTGACAATATATTTAGTTTTTAATGTGTCGATGTGTAAAATCACCTTTACTTATCTATTGCGCTCCTGCAATAAATAGATAAATAAAATAATATGGCACAAATTCCTAAAACATCAGTACCTGAATTACAGAAGCACAAACAAACATATGGTGTGCAAAAGGCGGCCTTATAGCAATATTTGGAAGCGTTTTCGCGAAATTCGCCAGTAAGATGTCCAACACTGATTTTCAAACGTGAAAGGTGGCATCACTCCACGACACGGACACAAACGAAATAAAAAGCGAAGTGAATTTGCAGAAACATAGTTAACTAATAGATACTATAGACAAGAAGATTGACCTATAAATATGGCACGGCATCTTTTGTTTTGTGTTAAAGTTAATGTTTAGCAGTATATTAAATGATAATTGTACACCAATGGCATCCTAGGCTTTAATTTTCAACATATCTCTTTCAGTATCTAATAATACGTACCTACTTACGTAGGCGTAGTATGTATATTACCAAATGAAACTCTGAGTTTATATAGTATTTGATACTAATAAACTCTGTCTGCGTATGCGATGGCCTGCGATGAATCTGTTTAAAACCTAAAAGTAGTCTTCTAAAAAATAAAATTTCAAAATGTTAATTATTTAATTTATTACATTTGAGTATTACTGCTGGTGTATGAATTAAAATATTTTCAGTTTCAATTCCGATTATAATTTGCATTTAATAACATTGTATTTTATTTTTTTACAATAGTTACTTAATTTCTCCATTTGGCGTAACCAAGAGACTACCATTGTCAATTAAGAAATCGGATCCAGTAATGGCGACAGCCTTTTGACTGGCTAAATAAAGAATCAGTTCAGCAATCTCCTCTGGCTCTGAAACTCTCTTTAATAGCGTCATAATCTTCCCGAGGTCTTCCCATTTCGCATCCATGTTAGAATTTTCGAGAATATCAGTTCTTACAGGTCCTGGACTTACGCTATTTACTCTAACCCCTTTAGGTGCAAATTCCAAGGCAGCTCCTTTTGTAAAATTATCCACAGCGGCTTTACTTATAGCATAAGCTAAGTGGTTTGTCATGGTCACTCTCTTTCCTTCAATGCTGGAAATATTTACTATGCAGCCTTTTGTTTGAACTAAATAAGGTGCTGCAAGGGTCGTCAGGCTGATAACAGCTCGGATATTCACCCGCATCATTTCGTCATAAGCTTTAACTAGATCCCCATTGAGTATAGTCCCGGGGACAATTATTCCAGCATTGTTGATAAGGATGTCCAATTTACCGTATTTTTTGATGGTTTCTTCGACAATCCTTTCTGCATCACTGTCTTTTCCGACGTCTGCGGCCACTACCAACGGAGCAATGCCTCCTTTGGAACATTTCTCGGCTACGTTTTTCAGTTTCTTCTCGTTTCTCCCCACCAGCACTACGTTAGCTCCTCTATGACTAAAGAGAACTCCTGTAGAAGCTCCAATGCCTGAACTGGCACCAGTCACGATCACTACTTTGTTTGCAAAACTCATTGTACGACTGTCAGCTTCAGACTCGATTATCAATAGCTGCGTTTCGCATATTTATATCCAGTTCGAGTATGCAATAAAAAAATATCGATAAACAATACTAATGACTGAGAAGTAGCGTCAACATAACATTGATTGTAATTAAAGTTTAAATAAGTTAAGTATTTCCTAGTTTTGTTTTTTTTTTGCCTGAGCTTAAGGTCTAAATTTAAAAGGTTTTGTTTGAGGACCATGTTGTTATAATGTTCCGTCCGGTGTGGTGTAGGTATCACAAATATCCTAATCCTAACTAATATTATAAATAAGAAAAAGTGATTTTGTTTATTTGTTACCTCTTCACGCTTTATCTACTGAACCAATCGTCCTGAAATTTCGCATACACATAGAAGTACTGAGAAGGACAAAAGGTACCGCTTTCATCCCGGAAAAAAAGCACTGTTCCCGTGGGAAATTCACGCGGGCGAAGCTGCGGGCAACAGCTAGTAATTTTATAATTGGAAATATTTGCTTACCTATACACCTATTACTACTGTAAGATTTCCAAAAGGTTTATGTAATAGTGAGAAATCTTAGATATGTGGTGTGGTTTCATTTCTAAACACCTATAATATAAGTAATTTTACAAATACCTACCTACTACTGCAGTCCTCACATAGCTTATGTTGCCCGGGATACCGTAAGGAATCTGACGATACCTTACATATCAAGTCAAGGTATTCAGGAATTGTCGTGGTTTTGTAGACCTTACTAATATGTAGCATTCTACATAATAATAAGGTTCAACATCGCTGGGTCATTACCCCGCGATCATAACACTGCATATCGGTCATTTGTCGTTGCATTGCATCACGCGAAAAGCATAATATTTTTGTCGCATCAAGTTTTTAGGGTTCCGTACTTCAAAAGGCAAAAGCGGAACCCTTATAAGATCACTTTGTTGTCCGTCTGTCTGTCAAACTATTTTTTCTCAGAACCGCTTAAAGGTATCAAGTTGAAATTAATATCGAATACTCGGATCCATGGTCTCTTTCAGCAGAAAAATAATCAAAATTATACGTCAACGCGATCAAGAGATATTACCGAAAATGTTGCGATTATTGGCATATTTTGCGATTTCAGGCAAAAATCAAAACCTACTTCCCGTTTACCTAAAATTATGAAATTTAGCAAAAAGCAAGGTCTAACAGTACTTATACAGGAATAAATCTGAAAATTGTAAATATGTTGTTGGAAGTATGAAAAAAGTGTTACAAACTTATTTTTTAAAGTTTGTTTTTGAAACTGGTTGGTCTTTTAGTTAGAGCTAATGTAAGATTCTTTGCGTGTACAGAACCCTCGGTGCGCGAGTTTGACTCGCACTTGACCGGTTTTTTTCCCACGTGAACAAAGTCCAGGGCATTGGCCCTAGTGCTAGTAATCTTTATGAAATTTGATATTGACTGATTAGGAAAGATATCAACGCTGAAACGAAACCGCTGAACTAAAAAACTTGTTTTTTTTTTCTTTATAGTATAGCCACAGAATTAATATAAGTACTAGTATAGCGTAAGGGAAGCACGAGAAGCACTGAATTTTTAAATTCTTTTTCTACTCCTTTGAAATTGTTGAAAAACTAAATGCACGCCGGCGAATTGGGCGAAACAAGCTGAGGAAGTTTAACTCGATGTGTGATTTCCTTCACTGGAAGCAATTAGTTGCCTATGAGTCTATCTAACCTGAGTGAGATTGGAAACAAAATCATGAGGTACAATGTGTTTCGAACCTGGGACCATCCATAGCCTGGCGATATAACAACTGGACCATCACCGGATTTTGCCTCTTTAATTCGTTTTGATAAATGGTCCTTTCAGTAAAAGCTTACATTTTATTTAAATATTTTTATTAAAAGAATATTAGAAGGGTTTCAATTTAAAAAATACTCAGACGCAAACATAGTTGATAAAAACATACAAAATCAATTTCCAAAGATCCTTTCAGTAGTTTTTTTCTTTACAATACAGAACATCCGCAAAGTAAGATTATATTATTATTAGTCAACCAGTCCTTTGAAAATTTCCCAAAATTGGCTCTAAATATTTTAATCCTGATTACTTTCTTCGAAGGTCCTAGAAGTCTCTTTGCTTTTTAAGCATTGTCCAAATGTTTATTGTTTGCTGACAAATTAACAGAAAATAAGGTCTTTGTTTTGGAGATAATGCTTCAAAAACAAACAGGTAGAAAAAGGGGTTTAAGTCCCGATGGATGTCTAATCCGGTCTAACTCAGGCATCGTGATATACAAACAATAAAGGCGTCATTCCATTGATACGTATTATCTATATCTATACATATAATAAGAGAGTAAAAATATTTCGTCTGTACATTTAGTATTTTTGACTGAAATGGATAGAGGGACACTTAAAAAGAATAATAGAAAGCAAAATTGTTTTTTTGGAATTTCTTGTCTTTATGTATGATCACGCTAAACTCCGAAAGTACTGAACCGATTTGAATGAAACTTTTTTGTTGTATAGCTATTAAACCTGGGCAACATTTAGGCTATAATTGATTTTGAAAACTGGAACACCTGATGAAGAACCAAAATAGAACAGTTAAACTATAAGAAATATGGACATGGCGCCTTAACAAAAATCGTTCAATATTATCTGACGAACATTTTCTATTGACGTATAAAAATCTAAGATCAGGATCGTCTGATGAAGAATTCCAAGAGACCAGCTACACTATTACATGTATGGAAGTGGCGCCTTAGCAAAAGTCGTTGAACCTGATGAGCATTTTCTGCTGACGTATAAAAATTGAAGATTATGGAACATCTGTTGAAGAACTCCAAGTGACCAGCTACTTATAAAATAAATGGAAATGGAGCCTTAG
>CM031575.1:17220901-17299983 GCA_018467065.1 Ephestia elutella | reverse complement strand
TTTTAAGAATTATGTTGCCTTCATAAGAACTATATATACCTACTTACATGAGAATCCCGGCGACTCGGACCGGTGCTCACTCGACCCGCGGGCCGAATCGCCGGAATTTAAAATTTTATTTTTTTTCTTCCGGGGACTGGAACTACTCACAAATTAAAAAAAAAAATCATGAAAGCAGTATAGTGATATCCCGTTGTCGTACCAGTAGGACAAATTGGTAGGACCACGGATATAACATCCAGTATGAGTATGTCTTGCGATCATCGACCGAGCGAGCGCAGCGAGCGAAGCGTCTCAGTTTCCACTAGCCGAAAATTCTTTTGTCTGTCCGGATGTTATCGCCTACAGGTCGCATTTCTGAACCGATTCTTATGAAATTTTGTGAGCAGGTTCGGTAATTTTATAGAATTTTTTAGTCGAGCCAGTTTTTCGAAATTTTATAAAATGGCGATAATATATAAAAAAAAACCTTATATCTCTGCTATTTAAAAAAAAATCAAAAATGTCATTAGACATTTTTGTTATCCTTATTAAGACGCAACTTTTTTGTATGAACAACATAGTGAAATTCAATAAAACCGCTATAAATCCATATATTAAATTCTTATACGATAGTTCACAAAAAAATCAATAGATGGCGCAGCAAAGCTTTTAATACTCGCAAATTCATTTAAGAGTGACTTGATTTATTGATTAAAATAAAATGAGATTGTTTGAATTGCGTGTATTTTTTTTTAAACTGAGTGCGTTTGACCTCTATCTTGCCTGATGAGAAGCATAGATGAGATCTAGGGTGGTACACGCAAACTGAAAAAAAAAACTCAAGTATTTATTTGGTTAGGTAATGGTATTGTATTGTGGATTGCTTTGCTTGGTGGAATTATCTTGAACACTTAAAATAAATCTGATATCAAAAAACTTCATTGTATGATTAGAATCCTATTAAAAAAAAGTAATATATACGTATATGTATATAATAGATTCGATTTCAAATTGAACTATCTTTTTTGAACTTTAATTTTGTTGCGCAAATTACATAAATATACATATAACCAATAGGTCAAACCATGCATTTCTGACGACTGACGACCTCCGTGGCCTAACGGTCATCACGCCAGACGGCCACACCAGAGGTCCCGGGTTCGATCCCCGGTCGAGTCAAGATGGAAAATAATCTTTTTCAGATTGACGTGGGTTTTGGATATTTATCTATACATATATGTATTTGTTATAAAATATAGTATTGTTAAATTAGCATCCCGTAAAGTCTTGAACTTACTCAATCTGTGTGATTTGTCCGTATATATTTATTATTATTATTTATATTATTTCGAGGCGGAAAAGGCAGGTTTCAGTCAATTTTTTAGTAGTATTGACCAACCACGTGAACTTTTTACTTTCTTTACAGCATCGGTAGGTTGGTTTCAAAACTCTTCTAAGCCAGGGACACGGTAAAATATCGGTTATTTCGTGGAAGGGCTCGCGAGGTCTACTGTTCTCACAGAACCACTAGTAAATAAGTAGGTACATTATTATTATAACGTCTATATTTTGTGAGTTCTTAATATTATTTCGTTGCACTTTATCGCACCACCTTACTACTCTCTGTTCTATCTAATGGTTGACTGGTAGAGAATGCCATATGGCGTTAAGTCCACCATTTGTACATACATACATAATTGCTGAAATTTTGTGCAATAAAGTTTTAAATAAATAAATAGATATTACTTTCAAGATTTAGATTAAGTCGTTGCAAACTAGTGTGCGAGTTTATCTGCCGAGTAGCTAAAGAGCAGTAATAATGTGAAATGCTATTTTCAGGTCAGCAGTTTCCAACATCTTAACTACCCATCTAATAGTTAGTTACCCCAGGTTTTTCTATAAACTATGCATGGTATGTCAAACAGCTCAAATCATACAGCGTCAAATAGTATGGTTATTCTTTGTGCAAAGAAATCGCTAAACCTAGATCCTAAACCAAT
This sequence comes from Ephestia elutella, assembly GCA_018467065.1. Taxonomy (NCBI): domain Eukaryota; kingdom Metazoa; phylum Arthropoda; class Insecta; order Lepidoptera; family Pyralidae; genus Ephestia; species Ephestia elutella. Next base: position 17,298,001 of record CM031575.1, on the reverse strand, counting down.
CAAGACATACCGACTAGATTTTTGTTCAAAGACTGAAAATCGAAGTCCTAAATGGAACTACAAAATTATGATTTAATCCAAAATAATATTAAAATAAGAAAGTAAGTTTATTTGTTTGATTGTTACCCCTTTACGCTTTACATATCTACTGAACCAACCTTCTTGAAATGTCGAATACAAATAGTTAGTAGTACTGAGAAGGACATAGGGTTTCATCCCGGGAAAAAGCACTGTTCCCGTAGGAAATGCATGCGGGCGAAGCGGGTAAATGCTAGTTAATTGATTGCTGATTGATCGGGTGTTTCTTTTATATTAGGAAAGTAGTTATCGCAATTGATTTGCTATTGAAACAAAAGCAAGAATCTGAAAATTCGAAATTGAACTACTCTTTGAACCTAATTTAGGTACATAATCAGTTTGGTGACGATCTGTCAGGAGGATCTGCCCTAAATTGCCGTCAACGTTTAATTTTAAGTAGCATTGTTTATTTAGAAGTATAAGTAGGTATACTGGTGAAATAAATGATTTTTAATTAGAATCAGACATCATCATCTCAGTTCTTTTCCGACGACCTACTGAGCAAAGGCAGTGTACCATAGAAAAAATATGGCTATCACAAATCTTCCCCAAACTAACGAGCTGTTTCTAATTCTAAGATTGATTTAATATGTACCATGGTTCTAACATTCTTCACAGATCGTTATACTAATAAATCTTATCTTTCTTTTGAAACAGATTCTATTTTTATATGAGTGTCGTTATTTTATAATTAGAAAGGATACTGTTATTCAGTAGTAAGTTAGTAATTTGATTAAAACGTGACGAATAGACATTATGATTTCAATACGGACACTCACGTGTGTTGTTAGCCGGGACCGCCTACCAAAAAAATATAATTTAATGTCTTTTTTTCAATACTACTTTAATTCTTACGAAGATTGATGTTACACCCAATTAGGCTACGTAAGTAAGATGTTGAAATGTCCGTGCCTATATCCCTAGAACTCAACGATCTAGTATTTTTTTATTTTCGAGTGTGTCTTAGTTCACTGGTGTCAAATATTTAGACATAGACCAGACTTATTCACAATAAGGGGTGAAAGAAGTGGCCTATGAAAAGGAATAAGGGAAATTAAAGTAAAGAAATAAATAACAAAAAAATTGGATCAACTTTTTCTCTAATTAAAGTATTCTACATATTTACAAAGAGATTGCTCTTAACCTAGTAGGACCCGAAGGTGATATCGTGGAGGGGAGCCGCGCCGCCCTGAGGTAAGGCATACTCCTTCAGTAGCTGGTCCAGCATGGAGAAAGGCTGGCTGCTTCTCTGTTGGAAGTTGCTTGTTGGCGCGAATCTGGGCTGAGCTGGCTCCTGGAGAAAAAAAAATTGCATAAGTAAATACGATCGTCGAATAAAGATGGGCGACTGACATAGCCAAAATCTTAGCATATAAGTAGACTAGCCTTTGCCCGCGGCTTCGCCCACGTGAATTTCCCACAGGAACAGTGTTCTTTTCCGGGATGAAAGGTACCCTATGATCTTCTCAGTATTACGAACTAGGTGTATGTAAATTTGGTTCAGTAGATAGGTAGCAAACAAACAAATAAACAAACAAACCAACTTTCGCATTTATAATATTAGTTATGAAATGATTAGGATAAGAGAACAACAGTATAGCAAATAGCATAAATTCTGCAGTGTACAGAAAAGTAAACACTGCTGATGATAAATGTACTTCATCAGTTTCACAACCGCACGGAATAGAACCTAGGGTTCACTTTACAAAATACATTCAGTTCAATTGAATGTAATTAAATATGTTTATCAAAAATACATATTTAAGTACAAATATTTTATCTTTCCGTTAAATGCCTTGGCTCGCACTTGTAGCCACACAATGTAGCCCCAGAAAACTGGGGAAACGAAGTAAATTTTAAAGAATTCTTAAAGATTCAATTGCATGCAAATTTTCAACCAAATCGGTTCAAAGTCAAAGTCAAAATATTTTATTAAAACCTCAAAGAAAGCACTTTTCTCGTCAAAAAACTTATTGTATAATCATATCGTATTATAAATCTCAAAGCTACAAACTACTTGGTTAAATAGATTCTATAAACTTACGTATTCCTGTGCGTATTCAATCTGAGGTTTGGGCGCGTACTGCGGCGCTGGTCTAAAGTCCTGCTGCTTGTACTGCCTCTGGGGCTGAGGAGCGGGCCTGAAGAAGTTGTCGTCGAACGAGGGAGCTGCGGAGGCGGCGGGGGCGGGGGCCGGGGCTGCGCCCGAGAAGAATGTGGGCTGGAATGCATTGAGGTGATGTTAATGATGTTATCATTTTAATATCTTTTTGTTCTGTCAATAGACAATACAATATTAAAAGGAAAAGTTGAAGCAATGATTTATGATGCGATTTTGAGAGGTTTTAAGAAACGATTATATTTCGCGTTTTGGACAGACGAGTGAAGAAGAAGGTAAGGGAAATCTTTGCACAGCACTAGGATGATATTATCCCAAGTTAAAAAAAAACAATATTATTAGACCTTGGAGTTGACTCATGTCCCTCCTTAAATAGTATTCCTCATGACTGAGGGTTGTGGTCATAATGTCGAATGAAACACAACGACTAAATTGGTAATGTTTATGGAGTGGTTTGCCATTGCCTTCTCCATTTCACACATAAGCTGATAATCATCAACTAGAGTGCAGTTTTCCTCACGATGTTTTCCTTCACCGGAAGCAAGTGGTGGTCAATGAAAACTACCATACGGGAGTCAGATTGGTCTACAAACTCATAGCACGGGCAGGATTCGAACCTGGGACCTTTGCAGTCACAGGCGGGCGCCCTACCACTCGGCCATTATCACTTCTCTAACTTGACTCATGTATGAGGTATTGAATTGGTTGTCACTTACCTTAGGCGGAGTAGGCAACCCCGATGACTGCCTATACTATAGGTTGTGGGGCCGGGGCAGGCCTGTACTGGGCAGGCTGTGGGGTCGGCTGCGGGCCGCGGTACTGCTGCGGGGCGCGGGGCGGGCGCCGGGGCCGGCTCCTCGTAGTAGTAGTCTATGGACTGCTGGGGCGCGGTATTAAATTGATTGTCACTTACTTTAGGCGGAGTAGGGGACCCCGACGACTGCCTATACTGAGGTTGTGGGGCCGGGGCAGGCTTGTACTGGGGCTGCGGGGCCGGTTGCGGGGTGCAATACTGCTGCGGAGCGCGGTAGGGTTGCGGGCGGGGCGCCGGGGCCGGCTCCACATAAAGTCCATTTATTTATAATTGTCCTATTATGTAAACAATCTTACCATGTCTTTTTATGATTTTACACCAATATAAATGAAAATAGACTTTTTAGGAAATTACTTTCGTGGTCAATAAATGTTTTACTTTAGAATGTTTAGGTTTGAACTAATATTTGATTTATTTTCAACAAAATTCGACAAAAAGTAATGTGAAGATTGTTTACATAATAGGACAATCAAGAAATAATGGAGTTTAGTCGTAGTCTATGGACTGCTGGGGCGCTGGGGCGCGGTATTGAAAACAACCCTGGAAGAATTAATGGTCACTTACCTTAGGCGGAGTAGGCGACCCCGACGACTGCTGCCTGTACTGAGGTTGTGGGGCCGGGGCAGGCCTGTACTGAGGCTGTGGGGCCGGCTGCGGGGCGCGGTACTGCTGTGGGGCGCGGTAGGGTTGCGGGCGGGGTGCGGGGCGGGGTGCTGGGGCCGGCTCTTCGTAGTCGTAGTCTATGGACTGCTGGGGCGCCGGGGCACGGTATTGAGAACGACCCTGGAAGAAATTGAATTATTTTAGCATAGATCTGTACATTTGCCCATAGAATAGCTTTAAGCTTAGAAATGCACGAAAAATCTTGAAGGGGCTCGTTGATGTCTTTTTACAGGCGGGAGTGAGAGTCTAATTTTTTATAGGAAAATAATTACTACTATTTTGCTATGAAATATATATATTTTTTTTCATATCATTGACTATGTGTAGAAACTTATTGTCTGGATGACTGATGCAACGCAACGGAGCAATGGGGCTTCGCCCCAGGAGACGAAATGAGTTAAAAACGTAGTTTACGTGGGCGTAGCCGACCAAATGAATTATTTTATTCGTAAAACAGATTAGGGGAAAAAGCTAGTTAACTTATATAGTTAAGTACCTGTGACTGCGTCTTGCTAGGCCTGAGACCCTCCTCCCTGGTGGACTCGTCAACCAATGTAGGTGGCGCCACTGTGATGCCCTGGCTACTTGTTTGTATCATTATCTTACTAAAGTACCTGTGACTGCGTCTTGCTAGGCCTGAGACCCTCCTCCCTGGTGGACTCGTCAACCAATGTAGGTGGCGCCACTGTGATGCCCTCGCTACTTGTTTGTATCATTATCTTACTAAAGTACCTGTGACTGTGTCTTGCTAGGCCTGAGACCCTCCTCCCTGGTGGACTCGTCAACCAATGTAGGTGGCGCCACTGTGATGCCCTGGCTACTTGTTTGTATCATTATCTTACTAAAGTACCTGTGACTGCGTCTTGCTAGGCCTGAGACCCTCCTCCCTAGTGGACTCGTCAACCAATGTAGGTGGCGCCACTGTGATGCCCTCGCTACTTGTTTGTATCATTATCTTACTAAAGTACCTGTGACTGTGTCTTGCTAGGCCTGAGACTCTCCTCCGGCTTAGTAGTTGATTCGCACGAAATTCATTCGCCCGAACGTGCGAAACGTCCACTTTCAATAATAATATTTTTTTAGTTGGCGTTTCGCACGGATGAATTTTTATCGCGTGCGAACCGACCTCTTCAAGAACTAGTAGTATGCGATTCGCCCACTTAACGAAATGTGCGAATAAAAAAATCAAGGTACAGTTGTGTACAAAATATTATAATATTAATATTAAAATATGCCACATTTTCAGTTTTTACAAACATATTTTTTAACAAGACTGTTTAATGTAAATTTTCATAAAAACTTGATTCCAGTAAAAATAATGTTGTAGTCGTTTGTAATGTTGATAAACAAAGTATATACCTATAAGAAATATGTTGATATAAGGTAAAATTTTAATTAAAAGAATTACTTGTTACATAATTATAAAGATGCCATTCTATTTGATTACAAATTGTTATAACTGTGATTTCTAATTGTGATTTTAGTTGTAGTTATGTTTTTAGTTACCCAAACTGTAATGTGTAAGTACAATATAACTTTTTATAAAAATAAGCATTTTATTTCTTAACTTTATTAGAAATAAGAATTAATAATTCTAAACGAAATGATTTTGTGCGCGAATGTAACTTTTTGTTAAAACTTTTCCATAAAAAATGGGTATGTGCGAAAGGCGTACTACTAATTTTTGAGAGGGTCGGTTCGCACGCGATTAAAATTCATCCGTGCGAAACGCCTACTAAAAAAATATTATTATTGAAAGTGGACGTTTCGCAAGTTCGGGCGAATTAATTTCGTGCGAATCAACTACTAAGCCCCTCCTCCCTGGTGGACTCGTCAACCAATGTAGGTGGCGCCACTGTGATGCCCTGGCTACTTGTTTGTATCATTATCTTACTAAAGTACCTGTGACTGTGTCTTGCTAGGCCTGAGACCCTCCTCCCTGGTGGACTCGTCAACCAATGTAGGTGGCGCCACTGTGATGCCCTCGATACTTGTTTGTATCATTATCTTACTAAAGTACCTGTGACTGCGTCTTGCTAGGACTGAGACCCTTCTCCCTGGTGGACTCGTCAACCAATGTAGGTGGCGCCACTGTGATGCCCTCGCCCGCTGGCTGGAAGCCATACTTGTTTGTATCATTATCTTACAAAGTAAAGTACCTGTGACTGTGTCTTGCTAGGCCTGAGACCCTCCTCCCTAGTGGACTCGTCAACCAATGTAGGTGGCGCCACTGTGATGCCCTCGCTACTTGTTTGTATCATTATCTTACTAAAGTACCTGTGACTGCGTCTTGCTAGGCCTGAGACCCTCCTCCCTGGTGGACTCGTCAACCAATGTAGGTGGCGCCACTGTGATGCCCTGGCTACTTGTTTGTATCATTATCTTACTAAAGTACCTGTGACTGTGTCTTGCTAGGCCTGAGACCCTCCTCCCTGGTGGACTCGTCAACCAATGTAGGTGGCGCCACTGTGATGCCCTGGCTACTTGTTTGTATCATTATCTTACTAAAGTACCTGTAACTGCGTCTTGCTAGGCCTGAGACCCTCCTCCCTAGTGGACTCGTCAACCAATGTAGGTGGCGCCACTGTGATGCCCTCGCTACTTGTTTGTATCATTATCTTACTAAAGTACCTGTGACTGTGTCTTGCTAGGCCTGAGACCCTCCTCCCTGGTGGACTCGTCAACCAATGTAGGTGGCGCCACTGTGATGCCCTGGCTACTTGTTTGTATCATTATCTTACTAAAGTACCTGTGACTGTGTCTTGCTAGGCCTGAGACCCTCCTCCCTGGTGGACTCGTCAACCAATGTAGGTGGCGCCACTGTGATGCCCTGGCTACTTGTTTGTATCATTATCTTACTAAAGTACCTGTGACTGTGTCTTGCTAGGCCTGAGACCCTCCTCCCTGGTGGACTCGTCAACCAATGTAGGTGGCGCCACTGTGATGCCCTCGCTACTTGTTTGTATCATTATCTTACTAAAGTACCTGTGACTGTGTCTTGCTAGGCCTGAGACCCTCCTCCCTGGTGGACTCGTCAACCAATGTAGGTGGCGCCACTGTGATGCCCTGGCTACTTGTTTGTATCATTATCTTACTAAAGTACCTGTGACTGTGTCTTGCTAGGCCTGAGACCCTCCTCCCTAGTGGACTCGTCAACCAATGTAGGTGGCGCCACTGTGATGCCCTCGCTACTTGTTTGTATCATTATCTTACTAAAGTACCTGTGACTGTGTCTTGCTAGGCCTGAGACCCTCCTCCCTGGTGGACTCGTCAACCAATGTAGGTGGCGCCACTGTGATGCCCTGGCTACTTGTTTGTATCATTATCTTACTAAAGTACCTGTAACTGCGTCTTGCTAGGCCTGAGACCCTCCTCCCTAGTGGACTCGTCAACCAATGTAGGTGGCGCCACTGTGATGCCCTCGCTACTTGTTTGTATCATTATCTTACTAAAGTACCTGTGACTGTGTCTTGCTAGGCCTGAGACCCTCCTCCCTAGTGGACTCGTCAACCAATGTAGGTGGCGCCACTGTGATGCCCTCGCTACTTGTTTGTATCATTATCTTACTAAAGTACCTGTGACTGTGTCTTGCTAGGCCTGAGACCCTCCTCCCTAGTGGACTCGTCAACCAATGTAGGTGGCGCCACTGTGATGCCCTCGCTACTTGTTTGTATCATTATCTTACTAAAGTACCTGTGACTGCGTCTTGCTAGGCCTGAGACCCTCCTCCCTGGTGGACTCGTCAACCAATGTAGGTGGCGCCACTGTGATGCCCTGGCTACTTGTTTGTATCATTATCTTACTAAAGTACCTGTGACTGTGTCTTGCTAGGCCTGAGACCCTCCTCCCTGGTGGACTCGTCAACCAATGTAGGTGGCGCCACTGTGATGCCCTGGCTACTTGTTTGTATCATTATCTTACTAAAGTACCTGTGACTGTGTCTTGCTAGGCCTGAGACCCTCCTCCCTGGTGGACTCGTCAACCAATGTAGGTGGCGCCACTGTGATGCCCTGGCTACTTGTTTGTATCATTATCTTACTAAAGTACCTGTGACTGTGTCTTGCTAGGCCTGAGACCCTCCTCCCTGGTGGACTCGTCAACCAATGTAGGTGGCGCCACTGTGATGCCCTCGCCCGCTGGCTGGAAGCCATACTTGTTTGCTCCGTACTCGACTACGCGCAACTGAAATACATGAACAAGAGTTCTTGAGGTTATATCCTACAAGTGGAGCCATGCGGCTTCATTCCTGTGGGAATTCCGGGATTTCAAATAGCCTATAGCATTCCCAATGAATGTGGCTATCAATCACAGAAATATTTTTAAAAATCGGACTGGTTGTTTTAGAAATTGGCGCATTCAAACAAAAATACAAACGTATTGGTGGATGAGACATCCACGGACTATCCATGTATAGCTATTTTCTTTTTCATGTTTATAGTCAACTAACTTTTGCCAAAGGCTTCGTCCGCGTAAATTTCCCAAGGGAACAGTACATTTTCTCGAGATGAAAGATACCTTATGTCCCTAAAATTTGTGTTCTCTTCACGCTTCATCTACTGAACCAATCATTCTGAAATTTAGTATACACATAGTTAGAAATACTGAGAAGGACATGGGGTACCATTCACGCGGTCGAAGAAAAAAGCTAGCAAAACCTAGTAAATAAATAAAATATAAATATAATATTGACCTTGCCGGAGTCGTCCTTGTACCCGTACTTGCCCTTGACCTCTCCGTTCTGCGCTTTGGTCTCGATCTTGAAGGAGCCGTCCGCCGCTTCGTAGCCGTACGTGTATGAGCCGTCCTCGTTGTGTCTGGAATTCGTACAGATTTTATTAATTATTGACAAATTATGTTCCGAAAATAGAGATCCTAAAAATGATATCTTTTCTCTCTGCATCACCTCTTGTTTAAATGATAGAAAAATTGGCCTCCCTCCGGCTTTAAGTCCGCCATTTACATGTTTTTTGTAAAGAAGTTAAATAAATTAAATGTCATCTGAATTGGTGTTCAATATGTGGGCAAAATATAGGTATATACAATTAATTTCGCTCTCGCTCATTGCTTACTGTCAAACACCGAAAAGACTTATATTTGGGTCATGTTGTTAGATATCAGAGATATAATCTCTTGCAGCTGATAAAGATAGGAAAAATCGCTGGTGGAAAAAAGGTCGCAGGAAGGAAAAATCTTAGCTACAAAATATTCGAGAAAGGGCCGGGATAGCGAGCGCAGCTAACCTTCACTAGTTCACTTGAAGAGGCACCCTTAGAAGAGTACAATAAATATCTAGTTGCTACATACATACATATAATCACGTCTTTATCCCTTACGGGGTAGACAGAGCCAGGAACGAAGGCCACGCTTAGTTGATTAGTGGGCTTTCTGTTGGAATAGAGATTCATATATAGTGACAGGTTGCTAGCCCGTCGCCTATGAGTGGAGGAGTTGCTACAATTCTAACACATCTCTCTCGGGTGATAAACATGGGTGTGTGTGGTCCTTCCTCCTTATCCAAAAGGTAAGGATGATGTAAGTGTGTAGATAATGATAAGAAATTGAAATACCTATTGATTTGCTTGAGGATGGGCACCGGCGTGGAAGTGGGCTTAGACTCTGAGGCTATGTACCGCGGGGCTCGCTCGTCGGCGTACTGCGCGCACGCCGCGCCCACCAGGCATAGCACGAACTGGAAATAAAAACATAATAATATTTAGTTTTTTCTTCCAACTACGCTGTAATTTTGCCAGTAATAACCTAAATAGTATGCACAAAACAGCAATTTATTGCTCCATAGCAAAACAGCGCAGTAAAGTATGCATGAAAATCCATTGTTGCACTGTTTTTACTTGAAAACAGTGCAGAAAAGTAGTATGAAAATCCATTACTGCAATGTTTTTGTCCTAAGGCCGCATATCCCAAGCGACTGACCAATCGTAGGCCTTAATTCTGCAGTCATGACCAACTAGATTTATGTCAACCAATCAGCGCTATTCCTATAAGAATAGGCCAATCACAGGCTGTAAGCATGACCAACTAGATTTGTATCAGCCAATCAGACTTATTTTTATTCCCGCGAACAAAGGCTGATTATATAAATTAAATAACAACCGGTCTTGCGCTACCCGCATCCAGCGGCTTCTCGCGACTTTGACCAAGTCGTCGGTTTAACCCCTAAGTCTGTGGTTTAACCGGTAGTTGAAAGAAAAGCAGATTATGAATCTCGCAAAAGTGACTTTTAATTGCACTCGTGTTTTTAAAGCCCTCGCTACGCTCGGGCTTCAAACTTACACTCGATGCAATTAAAAGTCACTTTCTGCTCGATGCAACAATCTACTATTTTTTTTTTTATAAAAGAAGCGTTTTCTCTTGACCACGCAGAGTTTGCCCAAAAACAGCCTATTCACGTAAAATTGTCAGAAAAAAAAAACTTTCATCAGCCTTTAGCAGTCTACTGGTGGAAATAGGCCTCTCCCAAAGTCGTTTTTTTACGCATCTAGTCGCTCCCAATTGACAGGGTCACAGACAGGGTCAACCTCGGAGAACGCACGTCGACCAGATTGCGAACCTCCTTAAAAAGAGAGATATTAGGAGCACCCATAACCGGAGAGCATGTAGGAAGAGAGTGATGAGTATAGAGGAAGTGAGAGAGATCTGTAAGGATTATAGCAAGTGGAAATCACTAGTCTCTCACGGGAAAAAAAAAGATCCTGCAATCTTGCGCAGGTCATTGCGCCATCTTGCCAAGGGGTTCCAGCATTACGCTTACCCAAGCGGAGTCTCAAATAGAGAAGAAGAAATATAGTTACATAGTTTTTTTATACACATTTTTTTGCAATTCAAATGAACCTGACACCTTTCTTAGGTTTCCTTTCCCACCTTTAAAAACCTTGAGACTTAAAAACAATCCCAATCAATTTAGTTTCAACATCAAATGTTATGACAGACAAACAGCGAATACAGTAAACGGTTCCAATAGTTGCAATAATAATAATTGGTTCAAATATTTGTGGGCCAACCTTGACACTAGAATGCGCGCTAAAAAAAAGTAAAATAGTGTGGTGCGAGATGAAAGATAAAGCGATTTTTAAGTGTCACTTCATGATTACCGTGGTCTCTTAAATCTTTCTGGGTGAAAAATGTTTATTTTGTTTATCAGTGCATATAATAGACTTTTTTAAACTTTCGCGCTTTACATATAACTATGATATTCGCGGTAAATTAGGTTCGTGGTACGGTTAATATCATAGTTACGAGTTTATATAATATTCTAATATCATACAAATTATAAGATACAGACAAAGAAACAAATTAGTTTTAGGTAAATTATGCCTCTTATTGAGTTTCAGGGAAATTGCACCTTTTATTTATTTAGTTAAAATTCTTATTTTAGCATCTTGTAAATAATATAAAATTCTATACAGTAAAAAATGAAGACTATTTCTTGTTCGTGAGTTTCTCAACACTTGCACCACAAGCCAAATGTCGTAAGTTTACGCATTGTTGCATTTACGTGTCAAAGTGTTACCAACTCATAAGTTCCCGTAACAAGCTTCCTATGGTGTGCGTAATACAGTCAATTCGTTCACCTAGTTACTAATTTATGTAAATATTTAACGATTCTTGGTTTTGTCTACCCCGTTAGCGATAAAAACGTGTTACTTGGTACTCTACTCGTTAAATAATCTCAACTACAACCAGTCGATTGTTGGATATAAACGTTATGTGTGTTTCATTCCACATAATCCCCAGCAAACAGGAACATGACCAGGAAGACTACTTTTCCTTCAGTTGTCTATTCACTGCTTAGGGTCGTGATGTAGCCAATCAAACTTCTTCACCATCTACCTATCTCCATTTATAGAAAGCTTTTAGATTTCTCGAGCTTCAGACACCTTGGTGTTCAGGAGATCTTACACTTGATCAGACCATCCTACATGGCTACACACTATAGGAAGAACCTATACAAAACCCTTACGGGATAGACAGAAACGTTCAACTGGATAGTTGGTAGAATTGAGATTTAAAAGTAATGACAGGTTGCTTGCATCGGCTATTAGAAGAATCCCCAATTTATAGCCCTATCCCTTAATTGACTAATACAATCTGCGCGAGAAGAAAAGCAGCTGGCACATTCTATGTTTTTTCTTCGCTCCCAGACCAGCAGGGAAGAACTTATGAACAGATATTTTCATTTTAACCTGGTTTTTCGTGAAAAACGAGTTATGTCACATCGTAAGTATGTCTGTGATATCAAATCGCATGACATAAGACATAACCGGGACAATTCTTACTCAAAGCGTGAGAAGAATCGAACGCGGAATGAGATCGCTTACAACCAGATCATGGGCTGGGCACATACCTACATGGAGTTAAATCAAAATCAATCAAAAATTATTTATTGAAACTTGGCCTTCAAAGAAGGCTCTTTTTCACATAAAAAACTAATTATTTAATCATAATATATTATGTCTCAAAGCTACAAACTACTAGCATTTCGGAACGACCACTGCTGAGAAGAAATGCCGAAAGAAACTAATGAAACAGTCTGAGTTTCTTTCGGCATTTCTTGGTTCGGCTTGATCGGCTTAGAGAGACTTATTTAGTATATGATCTGATTTCCATCAGGTGAATCGTATGCCTGTCTGTCTTTTTTAACAAAAATACAAACAGCTTGTTTTCTTTGAGGCTTATGGTAAAATAGTATTTTCGGGGAACCAGTTGGATAGTAAAATATGTCAAAATTATAAAATCGTAATTAAGATAATATCAAATAGAAGAAAGTCTGTTTGTCATGGATAAGCTAAAAAATATTGGGTTAATAAAGCCTTATATTTGTCATACACACAGTAGAAAATATGGAAAATGAACTTTATGAGACCTTAGGACTTTCAACAAATCATCATGGTTCCCAAGGTTCCTATAAAATCCATCTCATTTTTGAGTTGCAAACAAAAGATATTTAGCAAATAAAAACAATAGATGTAAAACAGTAGATGCAATTTAATTCCTACTGCACTCTCAAGGTGCCCAGACCCCAAAGATCAAGGCTATGAATGCAGCTGCACTTTTTTGATCGACAATTTTATTGACATCATTGAAACGATATACATTATCTGTGACCAGCAGCGCAGCGCCCAGTGATTTGACAACCTCGGCGGCCTTTAAATATAACTACTTTCTGTCCTTTGTCTGTCCAATTGTTTCCGGATCTGATATAGTATGTTTCAGGCACTGAATTTGTTTTTAACTCCCGAATTAGAGGAGTGTAAGATATTGGGTTAAGAACTCACAAGTTTATTTTTGAATTTTTGAGCATCTCAATGCGATAGCTCGAAGAGCAAGGTCGTATAAAGACCTGGTCGCGGGTTCAAGTCCTGCTCGCATGGAATTTTTTTACAATATCTAATTTCTATATGAGAGTACTTTAAACTCACAAGTTGGTTAAATATTGGTTAATAATCAACCTATTACCTGCCGACAACCCATAAAAGGAAGTAAGCTTTTTATCTTTATCAGAAGTGAACTAAAAGCTCGAAAAGCTGTTGTCCTTCGTTTCAGTTCAAATGTTATTAACCCGAGCATAGAATAAAACTGAATGAAATATATACCTAACCGAAATAATGTAACTTAAACACGTAATGCCAAGGAATATTTTTTACAATAAAATTCAACTTCTCAACTTCTCTAATATCATATATTAAATCAATCATTTTATTCAAACTATTGATTAAAATGATTGATTTAATAATTGATTGATTTCTATAATACACTTCCCGAGGGATCACCCACAGATTCAAGGACAAATCCCCAAACATGACTAAGTACATACAAGTAGTACTTTGAGAACATTTATAAATTATCATGGAGTAAAATGAAACGTAATTTAAAATATATTTTTTTATGGAGTAAGTATTTTGGGAATTTTTTTTGGGGTACTTTGGGAATAACCCCGTAACTTAGATGCAGTTAGTTGTAACGCGGCAACGCATTGATCCTCTTTTGATCTATTTTGAGTGCGCTGGCACATAACCTATCTCATCAATCAATCAATCAATCACTTTATTTGTAAAACATAGGTAGTATAGGTTCACAGGTTACAAAAATATAGTATCACTATGTTTTGCCGGTAACAGCATACAAATATTGAATAAATTACATTACAGATTTACATGTCAAGAATTATTATGTCAAGAATTATTATCGTATTGTTTTATCATTCAAGAAGTCCTTTATAGTGTAATAACATTTTTCAATTAAAAGTAATTTTAATTCCTTTTTAAGCGTCCTTACATCTAACATTTTGTACCTATCTGGTAATTTATTAAAGATGGTTGGAGCCATACCAATTACATTTTTCCTAATTAAAGCTGTATTATGCCCCCCAGTGACTAGCATATGTTGGTATTGAGGCCTTACAAGATGTGGCCTACTTCGGAATTCCGACACCCTTGTAAACAAATAGAGATTCGATCTCACAAACAGGCATAGTTCCATGATATATATACAAGGCAGTGTTAAAAGTTTGTGCGACTTAAAAAAAGGTACACAGCTGTCTCGAGATTTTAGTCCAAACATTGATCTTAAATACACCTTTTTTGGGCCTTGAAGACTTTGTCATTCTCCCGTGAATTACCCCAAAATATTACACCATAACTTAAATGGGGTGTAACCAAACCATGATAAGCCGTCAGCATTACTTCTTTTTTTACTTTTTTGGATAACCTAAATAAAGCATATGAGGATTTGTTCAATTTTTTACAAACTTCTTGTACATGAGAAGTCCAACTTATCTGGCTGTCGACTGTTAGACCAAGAAACTTTGTGGTTTGAACTTGTTCTATGTTTTGATTTGTGTGAAATATATTAACATTGGGAGGTAACTTCTGATTATAAAAATGCATTAATTTAGTTTTATTTAAATTGATTTTTAAATTATTTATGTCTAACCATTTGATAATGTCATTTAGTGTGTTGTTAATGTCAGATTCATATTCCTCAGGATCGTCACATTTAATTATAGCTGTGCTATCGTCGGCAAATAAAACCATTTTTTGGCGCACATTATATGGTAAATCATTAATATAAATTAAGAACAATAGAGGCCCAAGGACACTTCCTTGAGGAACGCCGAACCTATTTATTTTATATTCCGAAAAGTGATTAGTCTCTTGTTTTATTTTTGGACAAATACTTGGTATAACAACGCACTGACTCCTATTATGCAAATAAGATTCAATCAGACTTAAAACATTTCCTCTTATACCGTACCTGTTTAGTTTTTCTATTAACCTGCTGTGATTGACGTAGTCAAACGCTTGTGTCATGTCAGTATACATGACACAAACAGGGTTCCTGTTATCTACATTTTTCATTACAGTCTCAAGTAAGTCATATATTGCCATATTGATTGTTTTATTTTTTCTAAATCCCTTTTGTTCGTCACATAATATCTCATACTTCGTCAAGTAATTATAAATTGAGTCACATAAGTATTTTTCGAAAATTTTTGAAAAGATTGATCCTAAACCTACTGGTCTGAAATTAGTCACTGCTTTTTTGTCTCCTTTTTTTATGAATTGGCTTTATAACTGTAGGTTTTAATTTAGCCGGGTAAATACCAGCTGATATACACAGATTTATAAGGTAACTTATGTGAGGAGCAATATAGTCACACACAAACTTTAGAACTTTTGTTGAGATATTGTCATAGCCAGTACTATTAGTATTTTTAAGAGATTTAATTATTTTTATGACCTCCTCAGTAGTAATTGACATCAAAAACATAGATTGTGTCTGACTATCGATGTTTATTTTATCTTGAATCTGATGGGAAGATTTTTCAATTTTGTCAATAAAGAAAGAGTTAAAAGTGTCAGCTATTGATTTAGGATCTGATATTATATTACCTTCATGGAGTATTTCAGAGATATATTCTTTATTTTTATTTTTGTCATTTATTATTTGCCACGTTGCTTTTGATTTATTGTGAGCATTTTTTATGTAAAAGGTATTCTGTGCCTTTTGTGTTAAATTTATTATGTTTTTTAATTTTTTGAGTATTGTTTTAAATTAATTTTGTTCTGTAAAGACGGTGCTGTTCTATATTTCCACAATAATGTTCTTTTATTTTTACAGCATGTTTTAATTCCTTTGGAAATCCATTTTAATTTCTTTCTACTTTTAAACGTTTTAAGTCTGAAAGGAAAGCAGAGGTTGTATATCATTTGGAAATTATCAAAGAAATAATCAAAAGCAGTATTCGGATCTATTGTATTATAAATATCAGAAAAGGAAAAATCTTTAATATACTTTTTAAATATATTCAGATGTTCGTTTGATAGATCTCTCATTTTAACCCGCCAATAACTTAAATTATTTATTTGATTAATCGGTATCTCTATGATTTGCGCCGAATGATCTGATAATCCAAATTCAATTACTTTACTTTTACATTTTAAGTTTAAATTATGTATTATATTATCCAAACAAGTTTTAGAAATAGGTCTAGTAACATTTTTTATCTGTGGCTTGAGATTGTAACCCACAAGAAAATATTCAAAGTCTTGAGACAACTTATTTTTCTGTAATATATCAATGTTAAAATCGCCACATATTACAACTTTTTTATTCGGATTCTTAAGCAATGACTGTAGAATCAAATCTAACCTATTGTAATATGTATCAAAATCATCCGAAGTGGATGGTCTATATACGCATAAGATGATCAATTTATATTGTGTTAACTCGACAGCACAACACTCTACTACACCAGATACAGATTGTTCCGATACATATTTCAATTCTTTATATTGTAAACCGTTTTTTAATAATATGCACGTTCCACCACGTTTTATGTCTTCTCTCGTGTAAAATGCCGCGGAGCAATAATTGTGTAGATTTAACTCATCTTCATCACCCGATTTAATAAAATGTTCTGATACGCATAGAACATCAATATCAATATTTTCGTCAATGAGTTCTTCTAAATGTACAGCTAGCAGATCGGATTTATTTATTAGGCCTGCAATATTTTGATGAAGAATAGTTAATTTCTTTTCGCTATTGTTGCTATTTTCGAAAAAAATCAGAACATGCAGCAGTATTTATATCATCATCTATGTCATCATTATTATAGTCGTTGTCATTCGTGCTACTATTGTGTCTTCTTAGTTGTTTGTGTTGAGTAGTCAGTGTTGCATTTTTCTCTTCTTCATATTTTATTTTTTCGTCAATAAGGATTTTTATGTTCTTTACAATCTTTGTAATGCCCGTTTTTTTAACTTTTCCAGATAGATTTGAGAACATGTCATACGTAAGATCGTAGTTGCTGTCTAATATTGTTGCATAGTTGTTTCTCCAGGCATCCATAATTAAGAGTGCATTAAATAATTCAACTCTGCAGTTATAAATTACTGCTCCACATATATACGTAGGTAGCGCAATTATAATATTAGTATGCTCGATTTGTGTCAGGCATTCTGAGATTTCATAAACTAATTTTGTATATTGTTGTGTCTCATCTGTCACAAATTTAAATTGTATTGATTCAAATTATTTTTGGATGTCATTCTTGGCCCAGTTTCTATAAGTTACCTACATATTACGTTATGAAGATTGACTGTTATTAAAATTACATATTAATGTACGTATGGGGTCCCCCTTACATATGGGGTCTTATATTTATATCAATAAAACTTCTGGAAACGACATTGAGTTTATCTCATGTTAGAAGTTGATGAAGTATTTTAACTAGTAGTGCAATTAAAAAACCCAAGGGCAATGACCTCAAATTTAATGGCCGTGCAAAAATATTTCTTTTTATTTCCTTTCGCAATACAAACATTGATTTCAAAATGTTTCTTTAACTTTAATATGAAACATTGTTTTATTCAAATTGCCACATGTAATGTGTAATAGAAATGCGAAATATTTCGGTTGCGGTTCGTAAAAGTCAATCAGAGGTATGCCCATTGGGAGGGACGCTTATCTGACTAGGTTATGACCAAAAGATGCATCATACTTCGAATTAGAGTTTTATACATATTCGAAATCAGCAAAAACAGAGATTATACCGAACACCTATGTTAAAAAACTCAAAAGAAAAAAGTTAGCTTTGCGTCTGGTAATAGAATTGCCAGACGCATAGCTAACTTTTTTCTTTCTCTCTGATCTCTGAGTCTGTGCATGACTACTGACTGCCACTAGATAGCGGTAATCAACAAGTCATTTCAAATGCCTTGTTTTCCTGTCTATAACATATTCGATAGGATGAAGAATTACTTGAGATATACTTAGCAGCATCTAGCAGCTATCGATTAATGGTCTCCTCAAAAAAAAAAAATTCGAACAAACGGTTTTCGAATCCACGAGACAAAATTAAATGGATAAAACTCAATGGTAGTATGTCCTAAGAGTCTAAAGAGACTACACAGACAGAACCACAATGAAATATCTGTGAAAATGAGTACTAATAACACAGTCCGTGCTAGGAATCGAACCAATGACC
This sequence comes from Ephestia elutella, assembly GCA_018467065.1. NCBI lineage: Eukaryota > Metazoa > Arthropoda > Insecta > Lepidoptera > Pyralidae > Ephestia > Ephestia elutella. The sequence goes on along the minus strand of CM031575.1, from coordinate 17,279,818 downwards.
TCCGGAGTGGAGAACCTATCGTATTAACCATTCGTTGTAATAATTATATAGTCCTTGAGTATCCGCAAAGGGTAATTCACAGGTGCAAAATCCCAATCACTGTAATTTAAACAAGTTTACCACCGAACAAAGAAACCTGTTCGTTGTGACGTCACTTATCCTTATCACACAGCCAATTATATCAACTTTATCACTGCAATGGCTGGAAATTCACTTTCACAAAAAAAAAATCACACATTTATAAAACTACATATCTTTGTCACGTGATAAAACAACAAAAAAATAAATGACGTTTAAATTTGACATTTGAAATATTGACACATATTTGTTTCTTTTTTTTAATTTAAATTTAGAATAGAACGTACCAATTGTACAAGAGCTGCCATTTCGTCAAGTCGGAGGCGCGCCGCGGGCGCAGCCTGCTTATATACAACGATTGAACCTTTCACTACAGCTTTAAGGGTGTCGGGGTGGGTTAAGGGGTGAAGACACCTGCTCCCTAGCGTCCAGGGATGCAACCCTTGCAAATAGAAGTGTGGTATTCCCACAGAAATCCGAATTTTATTTATATATCCACAAGACACATTATGAATGTATTTTATTCAATCTCTTTCTATTCCTAACTCATTGTCTAGAGTTCGCTGCTCATCTCATGTACCATTTTCTGCTTAAAAATATTTTTTTGTTCTGCCAAAAACATAAGATCCTCATAAAGCATTTTAGTTGACTTTTAAAACAACAAAAATGATTCGATGAGTGCATATGTGACAATTCGCGGGAGACAAAACTTTCACGAGAAGGTGGAGTTTTAGCCAGTAGGAGTTCGACACTACCCATGGACCCCAGGAACCCCTGATGAGTAGTGGATCCAAATTTTTTTGAATATAATAGTAGGCAAACGAGCATGCGGGTTGTCTGATGATAAGCAATCACCGCAGTCCATAGACACCAACGACCCTTAAAAGGTCACTGATGCATTGTCGACTTTTTAAGAAAGCGATAGGCTCTTTTCTTGAAGGCCCCAATGTCGAACTTATTCGGGAACACCGTTGAGGGAAGTTTATTCCATAGTTTATCCTAATTAGCTAAAATAAACTGAAAAGTTAAAAAATACCCTATTATTCCCGGTCTTTTTCATCCTGTGTACTAAATGTCATCGTAATTCGTCCGTGCAGAAGATTATCTATGATTGGGTAATAATACATCCTCATAGACATAGTTGAATGGATTAAAGAATAAGGAATAAAAAGAAGATTCAGACCAAACTGCGTAACTGACTCATTTATTTGCTTTTCCTGTGTTAATTGATACTTGATAATCGAAACTAAAACACACGAACTGTCGAAATGGTACTGTTTACAAATTGCAACGACTACGGATCATTACGGAATAAAGTCTGCGCCCTGGTAACAATTAGGACGAGATACGACTTGAATATAAATGTTTAGGAGAAACAATCTATTCAATCAATCTACAAATTCCAAGATTAACTTATAACTTGAGTAGAACGCGTGGTGGGGTAACCATGGTTAACATTAAATCAACCTCCATATTCGGAATATTTTCTTTAGAAATAAATAAATAAATATAAATATAAATACCTATAGTAGGCTTATTAGCTGAAAGGAGATTCAGATATAATGACAGATTGTTATCCCATCGCCTAAAAAATGAAACCCATTCTTTGATTGACTTTTACCATTTGCGCGATAAATAAATACAGTCAACTTCATGTCAAGTTACCCAAAAGCTCTATGCCGCGGTATTAGCGACTAATTATCATTGAATTTGGGCCGGAGGGCTAAGGTGATGTAGTGTGGACGGGAACCCATCACTTTATCGCAATTTACTTCAACGATTTTCATGTCCCATAAAACCATTCGCAGATATTTTAATACAATATGTAACAAATCCTTAAATCTGTTTACATCGAAATTTCATTTACACGATTATTCATTACGTACAAACACACTCTATCGTTATTTCTTTTCATATTTTATGTATTTCATCGAAATAATGAAACATCAAAGTTTTGTTACCCATAATTTTATTTCCACGTAAGTTTCAGTTTGCAATATATTTGAAACATCAAATATTATATTATTGTGTTACCCTATATAGATAGATTAATCTGGTAGTATTGCATTGATCAACAGTAAATTTATAGCTAGTCCATTAATTATAAATGGATCACAAATCCGACTCAGAGCATCCCGACTCCACGTGGCTCAACTTTGTCATATACTAGAGTGTTATTCCTTCGCGCGGAACCAGAAGGCTCGCGAAGGAGGTCCTGAGAAAATGAGGGCACGAGGCCGAAGCGAAGCGAGGGGGGGAGGTGGCGAGCGAAGCGAGCCGGCGACCTCTCGAGCGGAGCGAGGTTAAGTGCCCGAATGAATCGAAGGGCCGACGGAGCGAGTCTTCTGGTGGAGCCACCCAGAAATACTTGCTTGCTGCATGCTTGCATGCTTGCTGCATGCCTGCTTGCTGCATGTTTGCTGCATGCTTGCTGCATGCTTGCTGCATGCTTGCTGCATGCTTGCTGCATGCTTGCTGCATGCTTGCTGCATGCTTGCTGCATGCTTGCTGCATGCTTGCTGCATGCCTGCTTGCATGTTTGCTGCATGCTTGCTGAATGCTTGCTGCATGCCTGTTGCATGCTTGCTGAATGCTGGCTGCATGCTTGCTGCATGCCTGCTTCATGCTTGCTGTATGCCTGCTGCATGCTTGCTGCATGCTTGTTTCATGCTTGCTGCATGCTTGCTGATGCTTGTTGTGCTTGCTGCATGCATGCTTGCTGTATGCCTTAATCTTGTTATACCTTTTTGCATGTTTTAAGCAACAACAAGCGAATGTAGCGTTCGATGAAACGTTATTGCGATTAAAAGTTATGATGCGCATCGTTACATATTGAAACATGTTATTATAAATGGTTACATCGATATTTAATACATGTGTGAAATGTTAGTTTGATATATCGTTTTTCTTGGAATAGTAGAAATTTTATAACGTTTTTTTTAGGAAATGTTGTTCGATATTATGAAACTGCGATAATAAGTTTTTCGATGTTTTAAGAAAAAAATATATTGAAAAACGTGGAATAGTTTTCTGGGACATGATAATCGATGTGATAAAAATCTGTATTTTAATAGACACCCAGTGTGGACTGTACAAGTAAATCCATAGTAAAACAGAAGCATTATTTAATTCAATGAAACATTACGACAGTTTGATTTGAAACGGTGTGATCCGCAGCCTTGGGTTTTCTTGTAGAAATCTAGATTCAGGGCGTGTCGGCTGTCAGTATTGTGACACACTTGGCAGCCCTACTGCATAGGGCTGCCAAACTTAGGCTCATAACACTAATCAACATTAATACATACGGTTTTCGAATAATACGGATCCCCCGTATAAAATAAAGTCGCTTCCGGAGTATATCTGTCCTTAAGGCTTAAATTTAAACTCCGTAATCTTGATGCGGTTTGTACTTACATTAAGATCATCTCTAAAACGTAGTTTGTAGGTATAATAAACTTCCAACACTACAATTAACTTTTTTTATATTACTCAGTAGGTAAACGGCGGCCCACCTGATGGAAAACGGTCACCACTGACAGATTTTTTACGCTTGCAATATCAGGGGAGTAACGCGAACCTTGCCAGCCCTGCATTTAACTTTTTACGCCATTTTTGAAGAACCATGAAACTTTTTACGCCCTTTTTGAAGAATTTCATTTTCACTCTTGATAGTTACCACCAACATCATCAATCATATTATTTACAGCTGTCGACTCGTGATGTCAATGCAGTGATGCACATGCGTGCAATATTGTATAATCATTAGATATATGCGTGTCAGATGGCCCCGGTTGCATCCTCGAGTTGCAAGTCTCTTTCGATATCTTCTCATATATGTTACTTACTTACAGCAATTGTTAAAGAAGACATCTTAGTAATACCTAAAAAAATCCGTTATATAGTTATTTTTTAAAACACGATGAAGCTTAAAACCATCCCAGTCAAATCCAGCATTCTGTCAAATAGCATGAAAAGTCTTAAGACTTCCCAAGCTCAAAGGATTACCTACTATTTTTGTAATGTTTGACTGACAACAATTGTTGAAGCTGAAACACATACATACATAGAATCACGTCTTTATCCCGTACGCGGTAGACAGAGCCAAGTGTCGTGATATTCAAAGGCCACGCTTAGCTGAATAGTGAGTTCTCTGATGGAATGGAGATTCAGGTATAGTGACATGTTGCAAGCCCATCGCCTATGAATGGAAGAATCCCCAGTTTAAAGCCCTTTCCCTCGATAGACTTTTACAATCTGCTGAAACACACGTTTTCGAAAATAGCACCCGCCAGGTCACAGAAAAGCCAGAGCAGTCAGCCTCGACGCATTCTTGGCAAAGGTCAACAATCGGTGCAACTATCTCTAACTACAAACTACATCATTGTAATTATTCAATTTGCGAGGACAGAGAAGGCACGTTATCGGCAGTTTGGCACTCATTGATATGCTTCGGAATGCAACGTCCTAAAAAAAGTGAGCATCAAATCGTATTAAATGGTGAAACAGCAATGAAGAGAAAAATAAAAAAACCGGCCAAGTGCGTGTCGGACCACGCATAAAGTAGGGTTCCCTAGTCATTTTTGGCACCGCGCTCTTTTGCATTTCTTGCATCATCATTATCTCCCTAGCCTTTTCCCGTATCTCACGGGGTCAGCTACCTAAACCTGTTCTTTTGGAAAAAAGTAAGTATATATTTTTATTTTATTTATAATTTCAAAAGTATTCATCATAGGATACCTAAAACAATTTTAAATAAGAGTTTCCGCGCCTGTTTCTTTACGTGAGTGATTTGAAGTTTATAGGTCCAAGACATAAGAAATTACAGGGGGGGGACACCGTGTAAACGACTTTGGCGGGCTATATCTCGCAAATGGTAAAGCTGATAAAAAAGTGTTGTATGGAAACCCTACCTTATTTTTATAGTCCTTTTCAACGATACCCCACACAAGGGGGTGCACTCAAAAAATAATTCACCCCCCCTTTACATGTATGGGGAGGTACCCTTAAAAAGGGGTTATTTTAATTTTTTGTATTTTTAAAAAAGAGATCTATATGTCAAGTATCCTCGAACCAAGTTACATGTAAATCAGTCTATAAACGTAGAAGATATTCTGCTGTGACAGACTAGGACTGAACGATCTTACAAGGGTTCCTTGTCAGACTACGGAACCCTAAAAATGGAAGGAACTCCACTGGAAGGAACACGCCTCGCTCTTAAATTTGATTATGATGAAAATGTCACTTGTATAAGCTGCGTTGATTGAAACTATTGCATAACTTTTGCCCGTGATTTTGGAGCTAATTTACTATTAATAATATCTCAGGTTCTAAGAGGCATATAAAGATGAAAGGTGGTTTTGCGTGATGCGATACAAACATACTTATAGATAAACAAAAAATAATAATAAAACCATTAGTCTTCTATTAAGCCTAAAAAGTGTTATCCATCATACATTCGTATTTAAAAATGTCATCTGGATCAGAATTACAGGTTTACTAAGTACCAGCTTTTGCACGCGGCTTCGCTCGCGTGAATTTACCACGAGAACAGTTCTTTAGACGGTATCAATAAACTGCAACCTGCATGCGGAAGGCGCCGCGGCCTTGCGACTACTTTCATGCAAGACAGACATACACACAATAACAGCATTATTGCTTGGGAAAAATGTGGCTCAGATGTAGAGCACGTTATATTGAATACAGCAAACAAGTAAGCAAAAACTCAAAGTAGATAATTTATTTATATATTTTTTGTGATAATTTGCATGATATATCAAAGGAAAGACGAAACCGCTGATCGTAGAAACTTATTTTTTTGCAAATAGGTTTTATAAGAGAAAATAGAAAATGATAGCCAAAACAAAAATAAGCTATCATGAAACCTGAAAATCCTGAAATAATTTTTAGTTTATTTATAACTAGTATGTCCTGCTGGTCAAAAGCCTCTGAAATCATGAAATTGAATGAATATTGTTGGTACTTTTGTATTTTATTTATTTATTTTATTTCTTTGAAAATATGTAAGTAATGCCTTCATAAGGAAGTGACATTTGGTCCCCAGAGCTTGGTGATACTTGTTCATAAAGTCATTGATTTATTTACATAGCGTTAAAGCAGAGTAGACATGGCTATACATGTTATTTTTTTATAATAAACTAGCCGCACCTTTGGCCTCCTCTCTCGTGGGAATTTGGAGGTAAAAAATACTATATGTGCTATTTCAGATTTTCCTCTACCCGTTTATATTTGATTTATAATCAAATCTTCTCCTGAGATGGTTGATAGACACCACATTGCTGCTGTAACATTGCAGATGTCAAAGTTGTATAGTGTTCTAGCGGTACAATTGTTTCATAGGGTGTAAAACACTTTATTAAGTGTTTAATTAAAGTAAGAGCACACCCCGGACACTCCATACGACGCTCGCAAATTTACTACTACATAGGCAAATGATTACGCACCAGTCCTCGTTCAAGTGTCAGTGATGTCTACAACGACGTGCGGGGTGGGGTGCGGCATTTGAAATGAGTGCGGGGCGGTGCGTGGCCGTTATTACTTATTCTGTGGTCTTATGATTATGGTAGGTTATGTAAGGTCACAGGGCGGGAGCTTCATAGAAACGGGACGTCAAATATACCTACTACTACTACAAATGAAACTGTACATCCGTGAATACGTCAATGTGTGCGTTAAACAACTAGGGTCGCCACCGCAAAATTATTGCTTTTAAAGACGCCGCGACAATGTTGTATGTTGAAAGTGACAACTCCGTTCGTTCCATTATGTCTGCCATACTGTTTGATATCAGCGTCTTACTGGATAATAACTTTACTCAACATTTATTCAGAAAGGCAGATTAGGATGATAAGCCGACGACAAAGACACGAAAATAAAATGTAATTCTCATATGTTGCTCCCATTTACCCACAAAATGGTATAAAACGAAAAATTGAATATCTAATGATGTGAAATATTTTTAATTACTTTGCTTACCTACCTGTATTCATCCTTCGGTTTATAAAAACGTCCTTCTTAGTTTGTACTTGATAAACAAAGGTTAACCGCGCAGTACATACCTTTCCATAATAATTTCATTGAAACGACGTTTCTCTCTATCTATAAAAGCAAAACGTACGAGTAGCTTGAGATACGCTTCGCAGTCGCAGCTGCTAACCTCGTTTCATAGTGTCCCTCGATTCAAATGGGCGGGGTAGAAGTGCGGGGTACGCCATATTGCGGGAGAGGCAGGGAGCTTCCTTTCTGTACGTAGTACTTATATTAATTCTGTGGTAAGGTATACATATACTTACAGACAGGGATATTATTTTATTTTGTTTTTTTAATTCGTCGTTTATGCATGCTATGATAGTTGTTGGTCTTCCAAATAAATAACAAGTAAATTATTAAAAAATAAAAAACACCACTGACAACTCACATAACCAATGTCACTCCGGGGAATGCAAGAAATCTAAAAATACCATTTACATCAAAATCTGTTTAGCCGTTCAGGACTTACATACATACATACATGAACCCTGAAAACATAACACTCCTTTTTTGGTCAGGCGTGTAAAAATAAAATCTATATTCATCTCTTCACATTACAAAGTCTATGCAAAGTAATTCAGGGCGCGGCCACGCGTGTCGCTAGTTGAGCGAGTGCGACGATATTGAAGGCGTCAAATGGTTTAAAGGTCCCGCTGACCTTACTATATATTACTTATTTCAATTAAGTAATTACTTATATGTAAAGGTATTTGGACCTGTTTTCGAACTACACAAAAATTCCAAAATCAACGGAATCTATCACAACACTATTAAACATTTTGCAGGTAAGCCAGCAAAAATTGATTAACCTAAGACTTTATGCCAAATAGTATATGAGTTGTTATAATGAAGATACAAAATTGGATGCTGATTGATTACTAAGTCGAAACCACTAAACGTTCTTAGAAATATGAATTTTTAAATTTTGCAGAGAGCGTCTTTACGAGTACATAGGGTGTACACTAAGAAAGGAATTTTGGAAATTCCATCCCTAAGGAAGTGATATGGGAGAAAAACTAAATTCACGCGGGCGAAGCCGAGGGCAAAAGCTAGTATGGAATAAACATCCATGTTGGCGTACTTCTGTGTAATGCATAGAGCTAGCAAAAAAAATTTAAAATTTAATATTTTATTTAAAGAATGATTTTTTTTCCTATGTCTATGGTGTAATGTCTTTACATAGAAGATTTTTAAGAAAAAAAACTATGAGGGGTCTTCATGGGGCCAATAGAAGCCAAAGTAGAATTTTTGTCTGTGTGTATTTCTGTCTGTCGGTCTTTCTGTCTGTATGTTTATACGCACATCACGCACAAACTACTCGACCAAATTTGATGCGGTTTTCACTGTTGTATTGTTGAAGGTCTAACTTAAAATCTGGCGTAGTTTTCATCTTGGTCAGTCACTTAGAACCTGAGATATTAAATTACGCGCGGACGAAGTTCGCGGGCACAAGCTATAGTAAAATAATAAAATTTATAACGGCAGGCCTATAATTTTAAATTCAAAACAAATTAATACAGTAATAACGGACACACACACTGCAAGTAACATTATCAGACACACTTGACAAATAATGATACTGATTTAATTTAAATTCGATACCGGCCTTGCGACTCACACTTGACATTTTCGATAGTCACTTAACTGGTCGTGTTTATGTAAGACTGTACCATTAATTGAACCTGGAATTGGAGGCCCTCCAAAGAGCCGACTGGCAAGAAGTGACGCAGCACAGGAAAGGGTGGAGAATTCTCGTATCAGAAGTCTTAGTTTCTTAGTAGTATCGGAGTCACTTGGGGTCGCTGAGCCATCGAAGTAGATATTGTTAGATACAGAGAAACATGACGCCCTATCTTTTGTTATTGGTTTTTTAATAAAGATGGGTTTGCTCTGACCACAATCCTGCTCGAGGACAAAGATGAGGTCGACGGTGTAGCGAGCTTACCCAGAAGCAGCCTATTCACTCTAATTTTGAAGAGAGTCAGATTGTATGTGCTCGGGAACACAGACGCAGGCAGGGAGTTCCAATGCTTCGCTGTGCGCATTAGGAATCATGATGAAAAAATCTCCGGGGGTCAGATTTCTCTGCATCTGACTATACCATTAATATTCTACAGTTAAATTGCAATTGTTCTATTAAAAGTATGGTTTGTTTTATTTATGACTAGCTAGACTAGAATTTCCCATTGGAACAGTACTTTTTACCGGTATGAAAGGTACCCTTGGTCCTTCTGAATGCTTCTAACTATGTGTATGTAAAATTTCAGCAAGATTGGTTCTACTAAAATAAAGCGTGAAGAGGTAACAAACAAACAATTAAATAAACATTTAAACTCACTTTTGCTTTTATAATATTAGTTACGATACAGTAAAAAAATTGTCTAGGCTCTATATTGCATAACACTCTCCAGGTATGTAAGGTCAGCAACTCAGGCCGGATGCAGATCACATCGGCCTACGTTTCCGACAGTTGCCAACAGCTATTAATATAATTCTTATTATAATTACATTTATCTTAATCGTAATTTGGATGAATTCCGAAATATCTGAAATTGCCTTCAGTACTTTTTCTTTTTTTACTCGATATTTTTTTATATTTATATCCCAAATCTTCTATGACAGGATATGTTTGTCTAGGAACAAACAGAACAGAAAATAAAATTACTGAACAGATTTTCTTACAGTTTTACGTGTTTAGATCTTGGAGCTTGGAACTTTAGAGGCCTCAGTTACAGGTTATTATTTTCCAGACGTATCCGGGTTCAATAATCGTAATAGGTCATTTTTTGTTAACCTTTTTTTACGGAAACTTGCAATTATTGAACTTATTTCCGGATGTTTTTAACTACCTTTTATAAATAGTTGACATCATGATCATTTACTTAGATAATGTATTCCGTTTTATTCATAAAAAAAAAATTAAACAACATTTCAGTTAAAATATGTTTTGTCCTTATCTCTCTTTCCAATATTTTACATTGAAAGAACGAGACAAAACATTATTAAGGTGGTGGTAGATTGGTTAAGTCACCCGCCTGCATGTAGTCAAAAGATCCCAAGCAGGATCGAATTCTACTGGGCCTCATGAGTTTCTTTGCCAATCTGACTCATATACATATACAGCAGTTTACATAGACCACCATTTGCTTCCGGTGAAGGAAAACATCGTGAGAAAACCTGCTCACCAGCTGACTGTTCAATTCCTAGGTTGTATATGACTTCTTTCGCTAGATAGTTTGTCAAGTCATGTCAGATGCCTTGAGAAAAATCTGATCATATCATTGTTATCACACACACACACACACAGATGATAAGAAGAAACTTTTTCTCTTTTGTCTCCTTAAAACTATCTTGGAATTTACGTTGAGGAAATTGTGAATAAAACAACTACCTAATCTAAGGGACCTAAAAGCTTTATATCAAGAGTTTACTATAAACATTCTAAAGCCTTTGGATATTTTTATAAACAATCAACAAGTCGTTTGTTTTGTATCCAAATAAGGACACTTTCTCATAATAACAGGAAAAGAAAACAATGGTTATTTATATAACATTTTATTATTTAATCTATTTACAATCCGTGCACGCGTCGTCGGCCATTTCGAAATCAAACCACGTCAAAATGGCTGCTTTATCGATTGAACTATGTTACTTTATACATTTTTATTAGCATTTTAGCTGATTGATAAATTGACAGGTATTTATGTTATAATATATCTACAATATATGTTGATTATAGTAATTAATTGCTGACCATAATCTAATATGGCAGATATATTTTACATCTGTAATATATTTGTCTGAAAATGCATTAGAAATTTGTACACATTAACATATTATTCACATTTATTTGGCATAATTATGATAACATTATAGTAATGGTTGTATAATTAGACATATACAGTAATTTGAGTATAATTATGGAAATAGGTTACAAGTGTTGCAGTAAATAAATAAAATACCTATATATAGGTAAATATAAAGTATAGCGCATAAATTTATGTAAATTGTGATTGTTTCATAAATCATATACCTAAAATAATTTATATACTTACTTAATAAAAACATTACGTTAAGAAGTAAAAAGTATAAAAATTAAAGCTAACGTTTTCCAATAAGTACACAAGAATACTGACTAGCACTAATATTTACAAATATGTCGGCTACGTTCGCATCGCTTTGGGAATTAGGTACCCTTAAAAAAATAATGATTCGTATAATTTTTTTTGTCAAAAATACTATAATCCAAATTACTTAAACAAATAATGAACTTGATGCCAAATTTAGGTTTAATGATGTGTGGAGAGAGAAAGTGAGAAAGAAAATGAATGCATTGAAGATAATAGCATAATTATAAAGGAACACAGAGATAAGCAAGTTTGAAGAAAAATGACAGGTGTAGAATTGCGAAATAATAGCGTCCTAAAGTATTTTTTAAGCAAAATATCCTCAACCCTCTTCCAATCATGTTATTCTTAAAGGTTCTAGATGGAGACAGGACCGAAATTACAGAGGATGAAGAGATCCTCTTTAATTTCCGTCCTTCATTTATAAAATATTTTTGAATATTAACTTAGAACTGAATGGATTATCTACTTTTTGAAGGGGATACTTGAGCAATTCAACCATTTAAGTAATTTGGACTATGATACTCTTAGTATCAAAAACTCGAGCGTTTTTTACCTATATATAAGTACTAATTAACCAGTGAAATTAATCGTATAGGACCCTGTGTTGGGGTCGAAATTCTGCGCGGGATGACCAACGAACGGGTTGAAATTTTGCGTCTGGTAATTCTGGGGTTGGTATTGGTTCTGGTACTGATTTTGGTATTGATTGTACGGTTGAGCTGTAAACGCTTGGTAGGAGAACTGAGGTTGTTGATGGAAGATCTGACTTTGAGGTCTTTCCTGGGGGAACTGTTGAGGGGATTGGTTGTATGTGTTGGTTTGCTGGGTGTAGAGAGGTGCTGACCTGAATTGGGATGGTTGGGATTGGTATTGTTGGTATTGGGGTTCTGGTTGCGCTGTGGGTTGGGATGGCCGGAGGAACTGTTTGAAGGAGGGTCTGGTTTGGGTTCTGCCGTTGTATTTCGGGTCTTCGTAGATCTTCGGGTCCTCTCGGTACTGGCCGTCGTCTTCTTGGCCGTCAGCTAAGGCGTTGGTAGGGTTGTCGTTCAAGGACGGTGGAGGGACCACGATGCCCGCGCCTGGAAGTAAGGAAATCAATTTTGTTAAGATACTTGACGTAAGTATATTGTACTTAAGTACCTAAGCTTAGATTGTACAGTCACGATGAACACTTGCTGCATCCTTATCCCTTAATGATCATCAATTCATTCATCATTCTATGAGTTATTAGCATCTCTTCTACAAATAAACACTTTACTACTGTGCCAAAGAGGTCATTTTGATGAATCTACTTACAGTTTAGTCGAATTACATTATTTAATTGCGAAATTAAGTTTAAAAAATGGCAACACATCTAAAAGTCGTTTTAGGTTATGCAATAGCGACCTTCACGCCCTGGTTATTGGAATAGCCGCTTATCCGCCATTTCCAGATGTACTCACTAATTGAACTATTAATTTAATAAATTCTCAAAATTATTCATGTCTTAGTAGACGTCAATTGCTTAATTGATTTCATTTATCTGCAGTTCATCTCAATAAAAAAAGGTTAATAAAATTGGGATGAAATACATACATATACCAAGCCTCTTTCTTTACAAAATAGGCAGAAAATAGTCTCTGATTGCTATGTACTCAACCATATAGTCATGATCAAGACAGATATCTGACATAAGATCATAATTTATTTATTTGATAATAATAGCGACTAACTTATTTATAATTTTGTATTTATTAATGTATCTAATCTACTTATATGGATCTTGGTCTGACAATAAATGATATTATTATTATATTATTATAATATCATACTATAGCGTAGGTATTCTAACAAGAACCTAATGATGGCACAGGGTGATGACTATATGACTGTATAATATAACTACGAAACTGGTTTGGGTCTCTTTAATTTATCCTGACAAATGCTCCAAAAAAACTTACGCAAATATGTATATTTTCCTAAATTCTGCACTTGCATCTTTTTAACTGCATAACATGGGAATTAGCAAATGTTTTGAAACCGCCCCAGATAAATGTTTGCATATTTGGTGATTACGAAGCGGTCAAAGTCAACAAGTGTTACTTACACCAATTCGTTAAATATTCCACCGGTTAGAATGTTTTTTTTTTTTCATCAGCTTACATGCGCGCTAAATAACAAAATTTACTTAAAATTCGATGCTTCACTTATTCTTAAAACTAGCTTTCGCCCGCGTGAATTTCCCACGGGAACAGTGCTTTTTCCCGGGAGACAAGGTACTCTATGTCCTTCTCAGTACTTCTAACTTAACTATGTGTATGCGGCATTTCAGGAAGATTGGTTCAGTAGATAAAGCCTGAAGAGGTAACAAACAAACAAAGTCACTTTCACATTTATAATATTAGTTAGGATACTAGCTATGTCCACTTCATCTTATTTGCATACACATAGCTGGAAGTACGGAGAAGGACATACGGTACCTTTTATCCCGGGAAAAAGCACTGTTCCCGTGGAAAATTCACGCGGGCGAAAGCTAGTTACTAATGATAATAAGTCGGAAAACTAACCTTGAGGCTCGAATCCCCTTTTACTGCTAGCCCCATACGATATCTCCCTCGTCTTTCCATTCTCGTCCACATATCCATACTTCCCTGCCACATCTCCATTGGGATACTTCGTCTCAATCTTGAAGGAGCCATCAGCAGCTTCATAGCCGTAGCTGTAGGAGCCATCGTCATTTTGTCGGTTAATCTGTTTTAAGATTGGCACAGGCGTCGTGGTTGGACCGTTCTGGCAAGAGATGATCAGCCATGCTGAGCAGAATATGAAGGCCTGGAATTAGAAAAAAGAAATATGTTTACTCATTGTCAAGACCTATGTTGTAAAGTGACGTCCTTGGAGAAAATGCAGCACTGGAGTTTGCGCCGCTTCTTCTCCACTTGCGCTTTGGAGGCGGTAGTAACCTTATAGCTTTAAGTAATTTTATAACGTCAACTAACTACAAAACAAGTATACGACGATTTAAAAATTTAGCGCATTTAAATAAAATCATTTTCATTTCATTTCATTTCGAAGAGAAAAAAGAGGAAGGTCCAGTTATGTCATATAAGGCTGGGACATCCAACTGCTTTACGTAAAGAATACTGCTTTATGTAAAGAATACTGCTGGCAATAACTGGATATAGATAGCGATGGCCCAGGAAAGAAGAGGTTAGCGTAGACAAACAGAGAGCGATGACCTCTGGTGGGCATATGCTATCTAGCAATAGGTCATAGAAGAATAATAATGCGTATTAGATTTATTTAAAGCATGAAATATTTCTGCTGAATTAAAAACAGAGGGATTACACGACAAAGTTGTAGGAGTAACTTGCAGGTGACTGTACCACATGTTTAAAATTATTTTAATTGTGATTTTAAGCGTTGTAAGCGCCAGTAACGCAAACCGGTGTGGTTTGCGTTACATACAAGTGTTACAAAACTATTTCGGGCAAGTTCAAGGTCGCTCTGGTATTGTTTCAATAATTGGATAATAACAATCTTTTTTATCTGTTTCGGTCAGTGAGCGTAAACATATATTCGTTTTAGGGCTGTCTGTCACAGACTGTGATCAAAACAGATATACAGTGGTGGTCAGATAATTAGAAACACCAGTCGATTTTCATACAAACGAGGTTACTTTGAAGCCTTGGTTCAACGCCAGAATTGTCTAAGCTGTGATCTGATGATGGCAATCCAGGGATAGAATGGAGGACATTCAGATCGCTATACATACACTCCCAACTGATTAGATCAGCATTCTAAGATCTGTTTGGATTTGTTTAAAAAAACCGCGAACATAGTTTTAAAATATATGGAAATCCTGAAACTCAGAAAGCTGAGCTGGCTCTTATATCGTATAAGAGGCGTATCGGAGGCGATTCTCGAGTTTGCGTATGGATTTTATAGGATTGGATTTTTGCATATATCTTTCCAAAATTTCTTATTAACTTAGGTAAGCAGGTTCCTACATAGTGTGATGAAATGACTATCTTATGTATTTATCTATAAAGAAAATTTGTATCATTTTCTTAGCACATCACGACACATATTCAAGCTTAGGTACTTTACCTGTAGAAGTAAGGTTTCTAACTTTATAAAAACCTTATGACGTAAAAGATATTCAAAGATTAAAAAAAATAACTAGGTACCTCCTTCTATTCATGATACTATACATACATATATTAGTGTACAAAACCTTGTTCAATTAGTTGAAAAAACAGTCAACAGTAATTTTAACAATATTCTATGTAAACTTCTAAATGTCAAAATACCAATATTAAAACACTGAATGTAGTTTGAATAAACTGCAATAGCTGTGAACAGCATATAACGAACTTCTTTATAACATATGCAAGTGCATTTTCAATTGCAATTCCAATAAAACTATGAGATTTTCGCACGGTTCAATTCACATGTAGGCGCTTCAATATTGATGTATGTACTAAGTGTAGATTAAATTGATATAAATGCTTATATAAGTACTTTAAAGAAGGTGTGTATTAGGAGCTTGAATGAATAAGTGAATGAATTCTTTATTGCTGTAAACATGGTAAACAATAGATGTTACAATTACTTATACATTCTAGGAACACATGTTTAATCAGCTTCCAATTAAAAAACGCTTCAAAGTTCCAAAAAAACGATTTCTAGAGCATTTGTTATTTGTAATTTTATATAATCTTTTTTTTTGTCATCGATATGCATCAGCTATCGTGCTTTATAGTTATTTTTTCAATAAAAATATTCGTTCTATGTCATAGGCAGTTGTAATTGTAATATAAATAGTCGTATAGTTTTACATTACCAAGTCGTTTCCAAGGCTTCGGTGGACATTCACTATTCGCGTGGTCATTGTTCCTAAGAAATACTAAGCAGGAAATAGGTACAACTTTCTGGTTTCACATTTTTCTGTTTTAATGACAAAATAATAATAATAATTCTTTATTCAATCAACAAAAGGTTTATTTGTTAAAATTTTGGCGACCGTGACAGGACGTTTCTTAATAAATTTGTTCATTGCTTTTAATTTTTACTAGATAACTACTAATTATTGTACTAAAATTTTAACTAGATTTCTCATAATTGTTTTATAATTAATTCTTAATTTAGTTCCTATCTCTAGAACTTGATACATATTTTATTTTTTTTTTATAACATAGGGCGGCAAACGAGCAAGCGGGTCACCTGATGGTAAGTAATCACCGCTGCCCATGGACAACCACAACACCAGGGGTCGCAGGAGTGTTGCCGGCCTTTTGAAAAGACGTAGGCTCGTTTTTTGAAGGTTCCAATGTCGTATCGGTTCGGGTACACCGCCGCAGGAAGCTGATTCCACAGTTTGGTCGTACGTGGCAAGAAGTGTCTTTTGAAACGCACGGTGGTTGACAGCCAGTCATCCAGGTGGTTTGGGTGAAATTTCAGTTTCTGGCGGGTTTATTTAATACACCTAATAATTTTATATTCTACGATTTTAGTAGAGATGTATTTTGTATTGACAACGATTAGATTACCAATAAGATCGATGTTACAACGCAACTGTTTTCTATACAGATCTGAAGACAATCTACAAATTGTGAGTGGCTCCAATACACAATAAGGAATAAGTATTATTGTGATGTAGAGATTGGCCGATTATTTCTCGATTCGCTGTAATAGCTGCAAAGTATTTCAATGTTACATAATTCGATAACCTCCGTGGCATAATGGTTAACATATCTACTCTTTAGTCGTATTTTCTCATGACTGAGGGTCGTGGTCATTATATGGAATGAAACACACACAACGATTCTCATGGCAATTTTAATGGAGTGGTTTGCCATTTCCTTCTCCATTTCACACACTAGCTGATAATCATCAACCAGAGTGCAGGTTTCCTCACGATGTTTTCCTTCACCGGAAGCAAGTGGTGGTCGATGAAAACTAACATGAGTCAGATTGGTATACAAACTCATGTAGCCCGGGCAGGATTCGAACCTGGGATTTTGTATCCACAGGCAGGCGCCCTACCACTCGGCCACCACCGCTTCATCTCTACTAGTCCGTTACTTTAGAGGTCCTGGATTTGATGCCCGGTCTGGTCAATATGGAAAATTATCTTTTGCAGATTAGCCTGAATCCCAATAAATACCCATAATCTATACAAATAATAAATCTGGAACTCTATGTGTCTATACTCAGAAAATATTTGAAAAAAAAAACAGAAATGAGGCCCAAAATAACATTTTTTTTTCGTCTATATGTCGTGTCATCCATCACACAAAAACCCCATTAGCTATATTGTATATTCATGTATTTTTTTTAACTTTTTTATGTAAAACCATGTTTTTAAATGTTTGTCATTATGTGTACGTGGTTTTAGATCACTATCTGGCTCAAAACGTATGTTTTTATCTATAATTTCGTTGCAAGCTTTTGTGAATTCCTAAAAAAAAAATTTAATAAATTTGGACGTAACTAAGTACCGAGTACGTAATCGCGTAATCTTTAACTACTAACAGTAACTGTATTGATTGGAACAATCGCAACAGTCATTTCTGACCATTTACAATCGACCACACCTTGTTAGAGTCTTTCGTCACTAGTTGCGCCCGCGGCTTTCCTTAATATGGTTTTTAATCTCAGTTACACAAATCTTTTCAATTAAATTTTGATAGTGTTTTAACTGCAATGGCGTAATAGCTGTTAGTATTGTTATTATTATCTGCGGAAGGCTTAAAAATTTATTCTTTTTTTAATTTTGGGGAACTGGAAGAGTCCAACATCATTGAGGTAACTTCCAAAAGTATATATTTATAGAGAATATAAGACAAAGCTCGATGCAGATGGCGACACAAGCACGTGCAGTAAACGAACAACCCGTTGCCATGCTTCTTAAGTCAAAGTAACTGATTTGACTTGCTTTGATTCTAGTCAAAATAAATACTCTACTCTTTATGCTGTCAATGTCAAAATAATTTATTTACTCATTATGCTAGTGCAACCTACTGGCGTGATACCATCGCAGTAATATTGAAAAAGGAAAAGAATGAACGTATTAATTGGTAAAAATCTTACAATACAATACAAAATAATTTATTGCTAACTTGTAATATACATAGTAGGTATACATCAAGTAAACTTAAGACGAAAAAGAGAAGAAGATGCACAAAAGGTGGCTTCTCTTCTTCATCCTTTGGTTTTTGTCTTTTGGTATCTGTTTTTTTTCTGTGAGGACCTTTAGGTGGCTCCTTTGCTAACTATTCTATTTAACCATTTAAGACTAAAATTGTAGCTGTTGGTCTTCCTATAAAATAAATAAAATTGATAACAAAGGCATGTTTTTCTTATAGATAGGAGCTTCGTCGCTGTACTTGAGCTTTGAGGCTTTTACGCAAGCAACTTCCTAAGGCACATAATCAAGCATCAGCAGGTATAATGCATATATAATTAAACCGTCGGAATGTAGTCCACGGGTTGTACCGAGAAAGGTCATTTTTTACTTGGTCGCATATCAATGAGATTTTGTTTATGTACTGATGCAATAGGAAGTTATTAAGAGTAATGCCAGTAAACCTGTAGTTTACTCAATTAACTGAATGAGAACCGATATTAAATCTTCAGGTCAATTCATGCGAGCTTTATTTAAACTACTTCAGTTGTTTCAGTTTCGATGATGCCCTGGATTGGATTCAAGGAATTCATCAACAATGGTTAACTGTGCGGACATGTCACATTAACGCATCAAGATGCTTGCCATGATAAAAACTTGTAAAATGAAATAAAAAAAATACTTATTATAATTAAAAAACGATCACAAACAAAGAAATAAATGACAAAACGCGAATTTACATTCATTAGGTACAGCAATTAAAATTGGAATTAGAAAGGAAATTAGTACTGGCACTCGGTAAATTATTTGCGAGGACAAAATAGTAATTTTATAGGCTACAGAAATGTGATCAAATGTTACACATAGCCGAAGTGCCTGGATCCAAATTTTCTATGGGTCAACAAGCTACCTACTTAACTCGGCAAAAACTACACGAGGACTCAACTAGATTGCCTAAGATTATATAGCCATAGCTGATGACACGACAGTTTTTGTGCTATAAAATGAGAATGTTCATTTTTGTTGCAGAGTGATAAATGATTTTTTTGCAAAAAAACAAGTGGCTATTTCGGGATAAATGTAAAAACTAAACAAAACTTATACATGAACCAACGCAACGACATAAATGTGCGTGCTACCTATATCTTACAAAGTAATTCACTCATCAATGCGAAATTTCTAAAAAAATACAGGTTTAAGTAAGTACAATATTGTAGCAATACAAAAATATTATCAGAGCTTTGTCTACGGATCTACTAACTAATATTTATAAACGTGAAAGATAGTGAGGATATTTGTTACTTATTTACGCAAAAATGTTCAAAATTTGATTTAGTAAAGGGAAAGAGTTCACAATTTATTTTTACAGTGTTTTAGGATCATATACTATCAAAAAATGTATTAAAATCAATCCAATAATTTCTTATACAGCCTTCAAGAGATGAAAATCTGAATGACATAATGGAACAGGTCGGCCTTGCTCGCATAGATCAATTTCAAATGTACGTCTGCGTGCTCTGTATATGGTGGTACTCGTACTAATTTCAGAAGGTATGCAATGTCAGGCTTGAATTAATTATGATTAAATTAAAAAACGTAAGCTCCAAATATTTTAGTAAAAATATTTGAGTTTTAACTTTTTAAGTAGGTATTTATGCTTGATTTCTGATTGTGTTAAATTTTCTATGTTAATCTGATGTTCGTTTAATCCGTCTTAACTAAACCATGTTCCTTAATCTTTCCTGACAATAATGGCTTATCAAAAGGTTGATTTGGATTTGTCTAAATGTTTATGTGATAAGGTGGTAGGTAGGTACTTTTTAGGAACTTAAAGAAGACCAATATCGGCCTTCAATTTTAATAGTAGAGTTGGGTTTTTTTGATTCGTCTGGCCTTTATAATAATTAAAATCTATGATACGTTTTATTTTAGAGGCTCACTTTATTTCAAGTGCCTAGGTTCCTAGAGTTTATCTACGAGATAATTCAATACAATTCAACTTATTTCCCAGTTATTATCACTAGTAAGTAACACACTACAATTGAAAAACTATTAAGACACGATTGTGACCCTACTCATTGCCCTTCTCAAAACAACACTGAAACAAACTTTTATTGGCACCCAAAACAGAATTTACCATATTTCGTACGAACTTCAACTGAAAAGGATTCCATATCAAGTCCAATAGCAAATCGGACCAGCAATGGCATATCAATAGTTATTAGTATGCAAGTAACACCTATGTTTAGGCAACGCCGGGTGCGTAACCTAGTTTGAATTGCGCAATCATTTAGACAATGCCTTCGAGGAATTTTGAGTGACCAGTGCGAAGGCTACATTATATTACCTACCTAGGTATATTGGTCATTGCTAAATTTGAAAATTAATTTTAATTGGCTTAAAAACAAATTATAATGATGTGATTATTAGGTACTAAAAAGTCGTAAATGATTTTTGGCTGCGATAACGATGTACGCAATTTCACCCGAAATATAAGCCATAACAAATTAAAAAGAGATTCGTTACTGTAAGTACATTTAAGTTTTACACATTATATATATTGATAATTCTTCTTCTTCTTATAGTGCCACTTCTCATCGAAGATTGGCGACCATCATGGCTATCCGGACTTTTGAAGCTGCTGCACCAAAGAGCGTCCAGTGAAACCAGTCTCTTAGGTTTTTCAGCCAAGATGTTTTTCTCGGGTTGATAATTCGTTGATAGAAAATGTAAAAATTGAACAAATAATTCGTTCATGTTATTTTCTAGGCAAGACAGGAAGTCGCCTTTTATCCTTGTGTATACTAAACCTAACACAAACTATAGAAATAACATACCAAGCCGGGAATTATTACCAGGCTTTATATTCAAACTATAAAATAGAGAGAGTACAGAACCTTATTTTTATACATTTATTCCTTTTTTTTACAGGCGCGCGACAACCTATAAGCTGACTGCTGGCTCAAACTTTTATAATTAATTATTAAAAGTTAAGTTAAAACAGTTAAATGTAATTGTTATTAGTTATAAATAGTTCATGTTTTATGTTATGTATTTTCGTGTTCTTCTATTCTTTTTCTGATTTTTGCCTTACGCTTCCCTTCTTATTTCATTCAAATATTCCTTTCAAACACTTGGTTGACTGGAAGAAATCCCTTTTTGGGATAAGTCCGCCATTGTACGCCTCTCTTTTTGTTTCACTATGTTTTGTATTTTTTCTTGTGTGTATGTGCAATAAAATAATATATAAAATGTTTTTTTTAAGTTGTAGTTTAGCACATAACCATGAACTTTTTATGTATTTTTTTATGACTGCAATTTGTTATGTGTACTAAATAAATAAAATAAAATAAAAATAAAGAGTTTACAAACAAACAAAAAGTTAACTATTTTTTTTTTCTAAATCGCATAAGTGTACAAATTGCTGAACCTTCCAACTTGAAATTTTGCAGAGAGGTTCTTATATATAGCGTAAGCAGTCAATGTACTTCTTGATACAGAGAGCTCTTTGCTCTACATTATCTAATAAGCTAATAATGATTTTGTAATTAGATAGCACTTACTAAAATTTATTATAATTTTCAAACTTATATTTCTAAAATAAGTGAAGATTTTGATTTTTTTGTCAATGACGTCTAAACCGCCAAGATTCTGACTAAAGTAAGTAGTAGACAAGTGTTAAGTAACTAGTTTACACGACCTGGTATACCTTTATCCTATAATATCCTCATCGTCAGCTTTCCATGACCCATTGCTGGGTATAACCCCCAGGAGCGAACAGCGCGTGACATCTGTCCAACTATTATTTACAATGGTGGCCACAAATTGCAGGAATGCAAAGTGCACAAGTATTTCTGTGGGCGTGCGCTTACGCAAGTTTTGGCTTAACTAGATCAGCTGATCGGGAGTCAGGTTAGACAATTATTACGTTATGAGACCCTTTTCCTGCTCCTGTATTAATACCTGTTAAGAACGGCGAACAAATTCGATCGACTTGGCACCTACTTCCTACTAATATTATAAATGCGAAAATTTGGATGTGAGTCTCTGAATTTGTGGAGGATGTTTGTTACTCAATCACGCAATATCTTCTGGACAGATTTCAATGAAATTTGTTATACGGGTAGAAAAGTACCGGGAATAGCACATAGGGTACTTTTTATCCCTAATATTCACGGAAGCGAAGCCCCGGAATTTTGTGTAAATATATTTTGTACTTTCTCTATGAAATAAATATTGAACCAAAAATCTAACCAAAAACAAAATAAATTAAAAATTAAATATAATTAGATTTTTTTTTTTATTTGTCAACAGCGATTATTATGAATTAAGGTTCACTGAACCTTTGAAATACCTATTTAAACAAAACTTGTCATGATGACATTTGTTTTGATTAACTAGAAGTTACTGAAAACATTTTATATTTGTATTTATTTACTTTGTTTGGAGCTCTACATTTATTGAGTTTGATTTCGTTTTTCGCAGCAGAGGTTTTTAAAAATTTTTGCGCTATTTTCCTATTTTTCTTTCAGTAAAAACTTTTGAAAAAGTATTATAAAACTAAATAAAGAAATGTATGAAATCGGTAAAGTCGTCCTCAAGTTATGGCGGGACTAAGGAAATTTTCGATTCATTTTTATAAAGATTGATTAAAATTGACAAGTTAGGTTTATGCGCTTGTCCTGTGCAGCTGTAAATTGTGACACTCCAGTCAAAAACTATCTAAATAAGCTGTAAAAAGTATACCTAGCAAATGTTTATTGGGGGACACTCCCCCACTGTGTGCGTAGTGCACTCTCCCATGTGAAAGCTAAGCTTTCTTGGGAATTTCGTAACAAAACATCCTATAAGATATTACAGGACGTAAACTACCCGTAATACGCCAAATTTCATCAAAATCCACTCAGTGGTTGAGGCGTGATTAAGTAACAAACATTTAAATTTCTAATACAATGTAAGTAGAGTAACGCTATATGTTAAGTCGGTTAACAAAGAAGGTACTAAGAAATTTAAATAACAAAATTAATCTGATGGTGGAATATATATCTATATAATTATCCACAGAAACACGGCGTTGAGACATAATTAAGACAAATTATTTAAGAGACCGCATCTTTTGTCGTAATTACGAACAATTATTTACTTCATCGTGAGAATTTGTCAGATAGCATAATAGACTACACCTTAACTACTTAAAACGATTATATTTTTCACGAAGTTCCCGTGGAAATTTCAGGAAATTAATGTTTATGTTCCAAATTGCAGCACTTTGGTTTAGTCAGTTTTTATTTTATCTACCGAACTAGCTGTGTCCCACGGCTTCGCTCCCGTTGGAATTTCGGGATTCTGGATAGCGTCATGAATATGGCTAAGATATACAGAATGATTATACAGGGTTACTGGTAAGTCGACCTACATCCGTTGAGAGGTGTTAGTATTGGTCAAAACATTTTTTTTACCCCCTATTGCGTTATCCAAAGGTAAACGTTTCAAAGATATTTCACATTTTAGATGTTTTAAGAAAAAATACACTTTTGCGTAGATTTTGTCTTGTATTTCTTTTTTTTTTTTAAACTAGCGTGAGATAAAGATGCAATCATCTTGATCTCCCCTGATGGGTCCGAAACTGGTCGGCAATTCCCAATAGCACGTGAGTGACCCGTTGAATAATCAGTAGAAAGAACTAATTCAAATAAATAACAAGCATAATTTGACGCGTGAGTATCCGTATCAAAATCATTATAAATAACAAGCAGCTCAAATCAAATCTGTTACTAAAAAAATCGATCATCTTGAACACTTTTTTTCATCAATTCGGTAAAAGTGACTCATTCTTAAATACTATCTTTTGCCCGCGGCTTCGCCCGCGTGAATTTCCCACGGGGACAGTGGTTTTTGCCGGGATGAAAAGTATCCTGTCCTTCTCATTACTTCCAACTATGTGTTTGTGAAATTTCAGGAAGATGGGTTCAGTAGTTTAAAGAGTGAAGAGGTAACAAACAAACAAATAAATAAACAAACAAACAAACTCACTTTCGCATTTATAATATTAGTTAGGATTGAACGGATTGGTCACCACTAGTAGTAAACTATTAGTTTTCAACATTAAATAGTCATAAGCTTAGTTAGGAATATCAATTCAATTAGTCCAATAGAGATTATGTAAACAAAGTGAGACAGGAAGCTTTAACATTTTCATGTCCAGTAGCTGGGCAAGCCCAGAATGTTGAAAGTGATTGAATAATTTGTAATATATAATCTGTTCCATAATAGCCTAGACTTTGTGTTACACTAAAATAATTTACATACTAGTTTTTGCCTGAGGCTGTGCCTGTATGAAATTGCTTTCCTGTGGGATCCACGCCGAATTTCGAAAGAAATGCAACATTTCATTTTAGTAAGTACTCTTAAATTGTTTAAAAGAAATATATTTCGATGTTTAGGTTTTGATAGAAAAAATCTACAGTTGATTTTGTCGTCTTACTTTTAATAAAGAAAAGCTCTTTTAACAGAAAAAGTTTAAGTTAGTACCTACTCCTTTTCCCACGAGGTTAAATACCTACATTCTATAAAATTAAAAATATGCAGTTTGATTTTTAGACTATAAAATATTCACTTAATTTTCACCATCGCTTCTGAAAATATTGTTTATGAACTTTAGTTAATTTAATTAATTAAAAAGGTAGGTATATAAATTAGTAAATATGTAGGTATGTACACTAAACAAAAACAAAATCAAAACCTTAACTGACCTTCAAAACAAACATGGCGGCTTTTCCAAACTGTCAAAATTTCCCGCTCTTTTTACACAATATGGCCGTCGCAACTTCAACACGGTTCTGAATCGCGTTCGAACGCCACTTGTATTTATAATGTCGCTATTTCGTACCAGATATGCCTCGTATGCGCCGTGGAGCCCTGCCGTTGGTTTTGTAACATGACACCCCCTGAATTAGGTGTATTTATGACTAAATAAGACTTGACGCATCGAATTTTCGCGCCATTCTCGTTAGGAAATGGTTTTTAGAGCGAATATAATTAAGTTAATTATGAATCTGGTTGTCTTTGCCAATGGTGGTTTACAAGTGAGTACCTAGTTAAGTTAATAAATGTGTAGGTTACATGTAACGTAAGAAAATCATTTGAAAAAAGGCCATCGGTAGCCCATTTATATATGCGTTTATTTTTAGCGCAAACGGATGTAAAACAACCCTTAAATATAGATTGGTTTCGCGGGCACCCAAAAGGATAAAAAAATATTGTAAAATTTACGATTTTTAAATCTAGTTTTTAGGATTAGGTAAGTATTTACTTCAAAGGTAAAAAAAATTGAACTCTTATAGAATCACTTTTATTTTCTACATACGTTATTAATTTTAATACTTAAGTGCTTGTGACACAGTGTATTTGTAAAACAAACTTAAAAAAAACTCTTCAGCAATATCAAATTCTAATTAATGAAGGAAGTAGGTACCATGTTCCTCAACTTGTAAGGAAGCTCCATAAACATTGGAATGTCCATGTTACCCTCCGCCTACATCTTAAGATCTTAAACTGGTACCAAGGTCTAAAAGACCGGCCGTGCCACAGGCTTATATAGAATGATATAGACATCAATTTGTATTAGTTACTAGCTTTTGCATGCGGCTTCGCCCGCGTGAATTTCCCACGGGAACTTTTTTCCGGAATGAAAGGTACCCTATTTCCTTCTCAGTACTTCTAACTACGAGTGTATGTGAAAATTCAGGTAGATTGGTTTAGTAGAAAGCTTGAAGAGGTAACAAACAAATAAACTTACTTTCGCATTTATAACTAGCTGATAATATTTAACTATATAGTGCAGGTTTTCTCACGATGTTTTCCTTACTTTGGTGATCGACGAAAACTATCACTACTACTACCCGAGTTCGTTTATTTGTTCATAAAAAATGCCATATGACATAGGTACCATTAAAGGCTCCGACACTGATGACGGGACACATTGTATACATAGGTAATAGATTATATACACGCTGACTGATTGGGATAAAAATTCTGAGACGAAACCTCTGATCGTAGAAACTTGAAATTTTGCAGAGGTTCTTTATATATCATTAATGAGGGAAGGGAATTATGGAAATTCCATCCAAAACGGGGTGAAATGGGTAAAAAACTATATTCACGCGGCTAAAGCCGAGGGCAAAAGATAGTTTACAACACAAACAGTAAGATGAAAGTACTTACGGGATAGGACGCTTCTCATCATCATCAGAATCATTTGAATATTCTTTTTACGAAGTATTTCATCCCAAATCTGCATTCTAGTCGATGCTATTGCAGTGTATGAAAAGGATAAAGCAATGTCAAACCAATAATTTAATTACCCATAGGACAAACTGAAGAAAAATGAATAAATAAGAATGAACACTGTACATACAATTAACTATTAAAGGCAGAAATAGCACTTTCATAAAATACAACTCGTTGATGTCTTTTACTTGTATCAATCTGAGTACTGAAAAGTTAACCTACTAACACCCTAAATCAGCTGATTTTGAAATAAGTTTTTAAATACAGAGTTATTTTGTAATCAATGTACATGGATATTACTAAAAGAAGAACATAAAATTTCTATAAACATACTATTTATATCACGCCTTTTACCCGTGGGGGTAGGCAGAGACTAGCGATTTCCACTTGCCAAGATCCTTACAGATCTCTCTTGCTTCCTCTACACTCATCACTCTCTTCATACATCGATACCGGAAGTATCACTTAGCGTAAAGGACAAATCAAGATTTTACAGGAAAGCCAAAAAACATTTTTTTTTCTCTTATTTTGCCTATAACTTTTTAGGAAATTGTCCGATTTTATTGGTGTCTAGGGCAAAGTTTCTTAGATTTGGCCATTCTTTCTTATTATAAATCTTTAGTTTATAAAAACCAAGCAGATTAGGAGATAGCGTGTCCCTTACATTAAAAAAAAAACACAACTTGTCCTTTACAATACTGAATTTTCTACGCAACGTCATACAAAATGTGGTAAACGGCAAGTATCTAAGAAGGATATTTGTTATTTTACTGTTAAGGAGTTGTTTTTGTGTTAAAAAATTATGTTTTAAACCTATTATTACTAATATAGGACTATTTTATAGTTTAATAATAAAACAACTTGATGATTATATTGAAAAAATAGTATTTATTGTTTAAGTTTAACAATCAGTTGTGCTCCTACAGCCGAACCATGCGCACGCATCCACAAATCGTCTTGTTAAAACAGAAAAAAACTTATCTTCTATTTAACCAATGAACTCAAAAATCAACTAACTTCTTCTTCTTCCCATTTTAATTGGGGTCGGCTCTCCTAACCACTTTTCAAACCAAACCACCAAAAATCAAGTAACATTCTTGTTTATTAATAAACAGCATTATTTTAATAAATCTGTCAAAGATAGATTACCTAGGCTTTTATAAGCATATCAAATCAAGTATTATAATTTATCAGTCTTAGAAATCAGTACGGTTCCCTTATTATTTTAAAAAAGTATTATAACATACCACAATAAAAACAGTTATCTTTCTATTTAAATCACATAATGGTATGGTTATTATAAACAATATTTTTGAGATCTAAGTAATAGATTAAAAATAATTTAACAAACAGAGGATTGGTCGTACTCTGTATTTATACCTCTACATAAGAAAGGGTCGACAAACAAATGCAACAATTACAGATTGATATCATTAATATCTCATGCAAGTAAGGTGATGCTACATATTTTGAATAGACGACTGCAAGCTTTTATTTCACCGCAAATAGCACCAGAACAAGCAGGTTTTGTAAAAGGCAGAGGCACACGCGAACAAATCCTAATACTGCGTCAGATCATTGAAAAAGCCCGAGAATTTAACACTCCTCTCTTTATTTGCTTTGTGGACTTTCACAAGGCTTTTGACACAGTATTATGGGAGAAGTTATGGAACATTTTAACCGAGATGGGCGTACCTCAACACCTTATTGGTATAATCAGGCGTTTGTATGAGGATGGTGCTGCGTCGGTTAAGGTGAATAGCGTTTTGTCAAACAGTTTCAAGACGGCATCTGGTGTTCGACAAGGGTGTATTCTGTCACCACTTCTGTTTAACTGTTATACAGAATATATAATGCCGATTGTCCTAGAGGGATGGAACAAGGGTGTATCAGTTGGCGGCCAAATAATAAGTAACCTACGCTATGCCGATGATACTACACTTCTTGCACAAACCGAAGAAGACATATCAGAGTTGCTGTCTCGTTTGGAAGTAACCAGCCTCCAATTTGGACTCACTATTAATCGTACCAAAACCAAAATGATGATAGTGGACAGAGTTGGAGACAATCGACCAGAGCTGACATCCAAATTGCCAAGTCGTGCCAAGTTATATCTATCTTGGGGCCACTATTTCTAATAGGGGGGGCTGTAGTGATGAGATCAAAAGACGATGTGCCATAACAAGATCTGCTGTATAGAGGCTGGGGAAGATCTGGAAGGACAGAAGGATAACCAAGAAAACAAAGGTTCGCACTTGAAATGTGGTGCTGGTGACGGCTACTGAAGATCCCGTGGACCGCTTCCCGCACTAACATCTCAATACTCAAGGAACTTAATATACAAGAAAGACTTTCGTCGACTGTGCAGTTACGAATACTTAAGTTCTTTGGGCACATTTCTAGAAAGGAGTCGTCGATGGAGAGACTTTTAGTACAAGTGAATAATATAATAACATACTTTCACCATGGGGTGTCGCTAAAACTTTTTGAAGATCAAAGCTTGCGACGACTAATGTATCATCAGGCGAATAATTTATCTCCATCATTTTCATACATAATTTGACTTAGATTAAGACAGAAACACTTTCCAATTCTTATTTTTCTTTAGCATACACCATGCGCGTAACGTTACGTATGACAGGCTCTGAGTGGCAATGGCAAATAGTTCGTGTCGCGTCGTGTTTGCAGTTGCACACCTCCCCGTTCCCGCAGCCCGCACCCGTTGCGTACTGTTTTAAAACGGTGAAAATTGTGAAATATTTTTAATGAAACAGCAATTTGATGTATCTGGCATGCGACGATCTTAGTGTAGAATTTAAGAAACATTTAAATTAGATTTTAAATTTGCTTATTTAATACTACTTTAACGTATCTTACTTAATTATTTAAGATACTAAATGAGCAATTTAGGGTAAGGGGCAAACAATCTTTGATATTTTAAATCATTTTAACGTAAGGGACTAGTCTGAATATGTACTTTTGTGCGAAATGAAGTATGGTACAGTTTAATAAAACTTTATGAATTTTAATATATTGTAAGTGTCAAATAAATGTTTTAAGGCTACTTACTTTATTCTGCTTGATAGAAAAGAATATTGATATCTGTTACATCAATATTTCTGGCAAAAATCGTTCTAGACAGCCTGGAAATAAGTAAAGTAAGGGACATTTTTTTCACGATAGAAGAATTCTACTTACACCAATCGATAGAGCAGGAAATTCTGAATCCGAATATTTATATAACTCATTTTGGCCAAAATGTCCCTTACGCTAAGTGATACTTCCAGTATCGACATGCTCTATAAAATAAAAAATAATAAAAAAGGGTATAAAATTTCTACTATCTATATTATACTAATTCCTACCAATTTGTATGGGAGAGCAAAAATTTTTTTATCAGTTACTGATACTTAGATTTCTTTGGCAACCTGCTCAATTTTATTATTAAAATCTGCTGCAAAATTTTGGCCAGTGTTTTCAAAGAGACCGATAGATAGAGAACAAGATAATTGCCTATATAATTTCTTGTTAATAATAAACGTATTCATGCCATTTGCATTTAGATGAATGATTTCCGAAATGTTTTAGTTTCGCCATTGTAGAGTACCATACAAATTTAAATAAATGTATACGGACAATCACACAGATTGACTTAGCCCCAAAGTAAGTTCGAGACTTATGTCATGGGATACTACTCAACGATTCTATATTTTATTACAAATACATTAAACATCCAAGACCCAGGTCTATCTAAAAAGATAATTTTCTATCCTGACCCGACCGGGAATGAACCCGGGACCTCTGGTATGACAGACCGGCGTGATGACCATTAGGCCACAGAGGTCGTCAAGTACATTATGTTCATTTCCCAAAAATAAATGAAGTTTTCCTCCAACACACAACCTTACAGTAAGTAGGTCATTAACGCTACTGGTTTGAAGTTAAACCGTTACAAATAGTTTAACAGAACCATTTATAACACACTGAACACCATGTAGTATGGATATCGAGTTGATTTTAACAGTTGTTTATGTTATTGTTAACCCAATGCCGCCGTCCATCTCAGAAGAATGGGCCTTACATCGTATTTACAAATGCGCAACTACGTCCCAACTACAGAATCTCATTAATATTATAAACGAACGAAAGTCGTAAGGTTCCCTCTATTATGGTTGAGCTTTGCGATGGCTGACCCTCGCGTCAAGTCAACTTGTGAACGGGTGTTGGCAGGGGGATCCTGCTTCGATCCTGATTCGAATTTTATTTTTATTTTTTGTTCTTAACTAATTCATTGTGGTTACTTGATCACAAACATAACATGTTTTATTATATTATTTTTTTTTCTTATATTTTATTTTAGACTGTACACAATCTAGTGTATGTATAAAGTTAATGAATAGCCCCCGCCTCTGGCATGCTAGGCGACCAAGACTGTTTCATGAGTTTCTTTCGGTATTTCTTCTCAGCAGTGGTCGTTCCGAAATGCGAGTAGTTTGTAACATAAAATACATGTTTGAAACATAATATATTATGATGAAATAATTAGTTATCGACGTGAAAAAGAGCCTTCTTTGAAGGCCAAGTTTCAATAAAAAAAATTGACTTTGACTTTGAACTTTTGCCGCGCCTACGCCCGCGTGATTTTCCCACGGGAACTGTGCTTTTACCCAGGATGAAAGGTGCCCTATGTCCTTGTGAAGAGGTAACAAACAAATAAATAAACAAACTTACTTTCGCATTTAT
This sequence comes from Ephestia elutella, assembly GCA_018467065.1. NCBI lineage: Eukaryota > Metazoa > Arthropoda > Insecta > Lepidoptera > Pyralidae > Ephestia > Ephestia elutella. The sequence continues at coordinate 17,248,423 of CM031575.1, read as the reverse complement.
AATATTAGTTAGGATTATTATCTTGCAGCGGGGTCCGAGTTCACGGAAGCACGTCGAGTATTTGACCCTTTTGTACTTACCTCCAAGCCTTACTCTCACTCAGCGGGATTCCTGAAGAAGGACTGGATAAGCTTCAGGATATCACCTGCTGCGATGTGCCTGTAGTCCTCCAGTTCCGGATATGCAGTTCCAAAGAGGGCCAGTCGCTTGCTACCCAACGAGTCAAACTCACACATGATTTTACATACATACATAGAATCACGTCTTTATTCCTTACGGGGTAGATAGAGCCTAGAATCGTGAGACTCGAAGGCCACGCTTAGCTGAATAGTGGACTTTCTGATGGAATGGAGATTCAGATATAGTGACAGGTTGCTAGCCCATCGCCTATGAGTGGAGGAATCCCCAGTTTAAAACCCTTACATAATTTGCCCTTAGCCCTGCATGATTTTACACCCACCTTAAATTCTCTGCATGACCCAAAGGTTGACTGGTAGATAATGCTTTAGCATTAAATCCTCCTATTCATCAGCTTTCTGCTACCCACTGCTGTGTATAAGCCTCCCTCTGTCTACGCCAAGCTTCTCTATTCTGGGCCATCCCAATCCAGTTCTTGCCAGCAATATTCCTTACATCGTCGACCCACCTAGCAGCCGGATGTCCTACGCTTCGCTTTCCGTCTCTTGGATACCACTCGCTCACAGCCTTGTAATAATAATAATAATCTAATAATCCTCCTATTGTGCCTTTGCATTTGGTACAATAAAAGTTAAATAAATATGCTTCATAACTTCATAGACTCCAATGCTGCACACTCGACATAGAGGGCTTTCGACTTTTTATGCGAGTCGGTTTTAAGTCATGTTAACAATCTATATTCAGCTCATTATGATGCTCCTCAAATTGAGATGTCATTGAAAGATATGATTCAGTTTCATTCATCAATTTATCTAGTAAGTACTCTGCGAGGTAGGAGGCACCTTTATTTGATAAAGATTACATTCCAATGTTAATAAGATCATTGACTATTCACTATGGTAATGCACTGGAATGCAATTCAATCTCTAGGTGTTATCATACAAGTATGTACCCGTCTCAATTATAAATGCGAAAGTTTTGGATGTGTGTGACCCTTTGCGGCGTCAACCTTTGAGACAGTTTTGTTTTTATAGGATTAAATACCAATCCGGTGACTAACCGAAATATGCATAAGAATATGCAAATTATAAATATGTTAAAATATACAATTAGAGCATAAAAAATAAAGTTCCAGTCTGATCAATCGAACTTGCGTAGGTACAGCAGTTGCAAAGTTTCCTTGTGGCCAAACTGATTTGCGCCACGAGGAAATGCGATTCCTCGCCGGCGTTTCACGATCTGCCCGACATATCCCGTGTCCAATTCAACTATCGGCCTACGACAGATCCAGTGCTACCATACAATTATATGATCAATGACTTACATAACCAATTTTCACCAGCAGCCTTGGCTCCGCATTGGTATGCCAGCTTGATACAAATTGCATATGATTACAGCGCTGTTGTCACATCCTTTGGAGACTATTTGCGATTGCCAAGCCAAGATGGTTGTGCAAATAAGCTTGTTTTGTCATTGGAAAAACAGGGTGTCTTTGCTAACTATTCATATCTCATTTTGTCTCAATGGGTTTCCAATTTTTTAGTCCACCGCTGGGCAAAAGCCTCCCCTAATTCCCTCCACCCATCTGTCCTTCGTCTTTTCCTTCCAGTTCTTATCGAATCCCTTAAAACCATCAAACCATCTCGTTCTTGGTATCCCTCTCTTTCTATAACCATCGGGTGGTGGTGGTGGGTTTACAAAAATAGTGCAAAAAACACTATTAAAAAACTTATTTTACACTTACCCTACCATTACAGTTTTACCCAATTCGATAGAGTAGGTAGTTAATTACAATTAGCATTCACTATTTGCTACATTATAACATAATTCATACAGCATTGCCTTTGTGAATTCATTCAATGTGCAGCTGAACAGATCTATATTGCTTGCGACCCCGTTCAGAGATTTTAGGTACACTTAACTTCAGTTGCAATGATAATGCATTATATGATACCGAAGTGCACCCAGGTTGAGTAAACTAACCAACTAAAAGAAAGTCCACAGCTGGACATAAACCTCTCCCACATTTTCCGGAACTCCATAAAGAAGTTAATAAAAAACAGTCTCAATAAAAGAACTTTATTGACTAAACGGAGAAAAAACATAGGTACATACACTAAAACTTACATCAACAATATCATCTACATACGACACTGTACATGTGACGTTCAACCGACATCGCGACACAGACTAACTCACAGGGCGGCACATGTTCATGACTACACAATTGGGTGTTGCTCACTGATAAAGCCAAAAAAACAATTCCAATTATATTATTTAAATGCGAAAGTGAGTTTTTATATTTGTTAGTTTGTTTGTTACCTCGTCTCGCTTTATTTACAGAACCAAATAACTAATCTATTTTATTAGTATATGACTATTTAAAAGTGCTATTTTTAAGCCAATTTAAATAAAAAATAATTGACTTTGACAATCTTTCTGAAATTTCGCATACACATAATAGTATTGAGAAGGACATACGGTACTATTATTCCAAAATTCATGACGAATTCATTCACAATGGGAATGGCGCCTCTGGGCGCGGCCAATTCATGATTATCCCTTCAAATTCCCTCAACCCTAACTAATATTACAATTGCGAAAGTGAGTTTGTTTGTTACCTCTTCACGCTTTATCTACTAAACCAATCTTCCTGAAATTTTGCATACACATTGTTAGAAGTACAGAGAAGGACATAGGGACCTTTCATCCCGGGAAAATTAACTGTTCCTGTGGGAAATTCACGCGGGCGAAGCCGCGGGCAGAAGCTAGTAATCAATAAGACAATAAAGCAAAACCAAATTGTGTAGCCGAAACCATCTTAAAACAAAACAACAATCAGTTTCTCCCGCAAGCCACGCGTATACATATAAACACTTCCATATATCCATATACATTATCTAAAATAACTTTTGTTCAGAATAGATGCTTTACTCTATTAACTATATAGTTACACTTGTTTTTTTATGGCAAATATAGACACTTGTTCTTTTATAGAATTGTAATAAACAATGTAATTTTTAATGTTTTTGCTAACACAATAAAATTGATTTTGTATCTGATAATGTTAGTACACTTTTGAGTCACGACCTGTTTTCGCACAGACTTCTACACTATAACATTTTTTTTCAAAAGTAAATAAGTTTATTAGCATAACGTGGTCAATGCATTAGCTTCGATCAACTATACCTCAACATGCATAGTCATAAAAAAACAAATGTATCTATAGTTTCTTAAAGTTATCATGTCATAAGCAATACAAAATAGTTTTTGCGTTTAAATTATTTTAAACCATTTACTGACAAGTCAATCAAAATAAGTATAAAACCAATTTTTTTACAAAAAAAAAATTTACAATCTCGAATAAAAAAACAATAACGTCTAAAAATGTTCGTCATCAAAGCTTTTTTTTTTACAAAATTGTATACTTTATCGAGACATAAAACATGCATATATATGTACTTTAGTTATCCACTGACTTTTAACATCTTACGGGACAGTAAACGTTACAGACGTAACAATTATTCTTCTATTGTCTCTGGTTGAGTGTCCATGTTAATCCGATGTTAATTTTGTGAATTCATTTAAAATAATCCTAATTTAACAATTATATACTCTGTGAACTGCGTAGGTTTATATACAGCTATATCATATTTACTACTAATACCCTGCCTCTATGTATTGAGTATTTCAATATTATAATACACACAGAAATTGAAATAATATAATTCCTATTTCTGTCCTATTTCTGTGATAATACACGTAATGTAATCCATATAATTTTATCAGTTTTCTTAGACGAAGACAGTGGACGCAAACACTGCCATGCACAGTATATTATAAAGGTTCAATCAAAAACATATATTAATTTATTTATTTATTTCACTGTTATAATTTCAGATGATGTTGGCCATGTTTACAAATCTCCTGAAGCCATAGAACACATGCTACGATCACTACGGGAAAATACGCCTAAAGTGTGGTACAAATGAAGTTCAAACTGCTGTGCGACACGCGCGGCTCGTATTCGCGGACAAAAATCCATTATTATGGTCCACTGCGTGACGCGTAGTCGTATCGCATATTCATCCTGTCTCAGTCACATATCTTACGTGCGAAAAAGATGGCAGAGCTGAATACGTGCTGGTTGGTACGCATCACTCAGCGAACATCCATAAAAATATCTATTGGCGTCGTAATTATGGCGTGCCACAGTCAAAAAATAATATTTTACAAATAATTATTTTATTTTTCATTTTTCCTAAATGGCCAACAATAAGGTGGAACAAAATTTTATATACTAATTTATTTACACGATTACAGATTGGTATAAGATTCACACCTGTGTTTATACCATTCCTTAACATTAAATAGCATATCTAAACCTGCACAGTTCACATAAAAATAAATCATAAGGCATATAATTGGTTGACTATACATTAAATTAGGCACGATTTGTGGTCAAATAATACAATAAAAATGTTAAGTCGTTCGTAAATACAATACTCATTCTATGTGTAAAAAGGAAACTCTTTATTGAAAAATTAAGGCTTTTTCGTTCATTTTTAAAAGGCACTGAATACGTAGTACTCACAAAATCAATCTTTTTACGAAATGAAAATTTATATATGTATTACCAATATCTGCGTGGGTTTTATGGTAGAGTATTATGTATTCTAAAATATTACAGCAAATTCAAGCCAAGTTACTTTATTTTCTGCCATTTTATTCTTAAAAATGGCGACAGCCACTAAGATCGTCACATCACAAATGTTATACAATGTGTCCCGTCATCAGTGTTGGAGCCTTCAATGGTATGTTATATGGCATTTTTTATGGACAAATCACCACTCAAAACTTTTTTTTTATTTTTTTCTTTTTTAACTTTCGTTTTAAAATAAAAAATAAACATTATAATGGGCTAGTTTATTCACAAGAAGCTAATAGTAATTTAAAAAAACACAAAAAAAAAAACTTTCTTTTTTGCCTTTACGTTTTTTCTTTTATTTTGTCTTCCATATTGAAACATATTTCTCAGTTTATTGTTGTCTACATTATTAGCTTTTAAATGAGACCTATTTCATATCGATAGGACTTTTACACGAGTAGTTACGATTGAATTAGTATAAGAGCCCGAAAAAAAAACAAAATGGCTGCCATTTTACTACCAGCTCTTATTGCGATTCAGTTTAGGACCTAAATTGAACTGGGGCCCTATTTTTGAAAGCGTGACATACTAACGAAAACTAATAGACTATAATGTCGCGCATAATATGAGCGGAAATTGTATCTCGCATTATTTTCATAGGTCTATCACTTCTAACAAAATTTTTAGACGAGTTATTTCAAAAATATACAGAATAATTGATGTCTAATGAAAAATCATTTAAGATCAGGGTCTTATGTCACTGATGACGGGACACATTGTATAATTGGAAAAAAATGTCATAGAACGCTATAAAAGTCTTAACATTTTTGTCAAACCCACGCAGACCACATTTGGACGGTATTTTATTCAAAATATTAGGCACATCCATGGCACATCAGAGGCCAATTAAAATATTTTATTTTAACAGTGCGACACACAAGTTAAAACAAGAGCGATCATTTTTTTTACATTGCAATACCAAATCGAATGGTCGTGAATCGTGATTGGTTATAAATCTACGAACGATCTATGTGATTGGTCAATAAACACCCAGTGTTGCCAGCTAATTGAATACAGCGCCCCTATTATTTCGTACTCATTTATGTCACACTGTATCTGTTTTATTGTATTGTACACTTGTACAGTCAGCAGCTGGTAGTCTCTGGAATCACATTAGTGGATCAAATCTAGCTTAACAATATCCCACCTACACAGAAAAAAGCCTAGGGTTGACATGATGTTACTAAAAAATCTATATAATGTTTGGTAGTTTTTGTTGTGTAAGCAGTGTCATTTTAATTCCCCACAGTTGTAGAAATGCAAGCCCAACAATTTGTTATTTTTTTGTTACCTATTTAGGCATTCGGCCCTAATTCGTAGAAATAACTACCATTTCTACCAACAAAACCATACTTTCTGGTTAAGCATTAACTACTTTGTTTCTTTATATATTCAAAAATATATATCATTACTTATATCAATTGCACTATATAAGGCAATGGGACACAGTCACTCGTGCGAGGAACTAAATCAATCTTAATCAATATTTTGAGATCAAATTCATCTTTTGTTCTGTACGTCGTCCCAATTTGGTTCAATTTAAGACACAATCGATCGATTAAGCCGTTCAAATCTACCATCGTAGATTCCGTAGTCAATATATTATAAAATAAAACGAACGTTTTGTTTCTTTTCACACTACAAAAATACCGAATAAGTATAAAAGTTTTTACATGAAAATAATTTATGCGATTTTCATGATGGCACGATTAATTACAATTTAACGACATTGGCACCAAATAATGATGCCATAAGCTCAAATAATACTAATACAAAAATAATTAAACGAAAACATTACAATAAACCAATTTTACAAACATTTTTTTATAGCATCGACCTCATTATTTGGTGCTTAAGATTAGCGTACATTTACTTATAATAAACCTAAATAGTAAATAGAACACATATGCTTTGCTTTGCTATGAGGGTTTTGCGTTTGTGACACTTAAAATACATACAGAAATGTATCTTCACTATCTTCAGTTGCTTGTAGTCAACGTTTCTAAAATGTCAACTTAATGGATTTAACGCTTTGTAGCTATAAAAAAAGATTTTCAGGCGATGGGACTAAAGAACTGATTATTATTTAATGAAACAAAAGCTGTATACTTACACAATTCTGTTTGCATTAAAAGTAAATCACAAATTGAAAGGGTTTCTAATAAAAATTATGTTAAAAAATTGCATTTCAACTAAGCACGAATATATACTTTAAGCGATACAATATTTAAACACAATAATACATTATGTGTTTATGTGTCAATTATAATATCAACTTTTACCGACACGTCGTCACAACACAAAACAATCAAAAGCGAATTGAAATGTTTAAACTATGTTCAATTGATTTTACATAATTAAATACTTACTGTAAAAATATACTTAAAAAAGTGATTTTAATGAGATTTTTTTTATATTTTGCATAAGATATCAGCTGAGGCAACTACAATAAAAAGTGTGAATTATTTATAAATAAAAACACGTAATATCTATAAATATTATCCAATACGCATTTTGGATATACGTCAAGATGTAGAGACACATTTGTGCAACAAAAAACCAAACACTTAGAAGCTATTTACACCAATAAAATTATCTTAATTTGTCATACACATTCACGAGTATAATTATAATTAACACCTAATTATGTCTTTATAATAATTACACTAAACGTCTTATTTCTCTTTAGTTGGACACGTTGTTTGAGCTGCATTCCAAATTAATGCTTATTTTTTTAAACAGCAAAACATTTTTTAAGTGATATTTATTTCAGACAGTTTGAAAATATTGATATTGTTTATTGCCCATTTTTACGAAATCACTCCAACATCATGTAGAGGCCATAGGAAAGATGTTACAAATTAAAAACTTCTGTAGATTGTCAAACACATTCAACAGATGAAGACTTTATTAATTGTATTGTTTAAATATTCATGTTCAATGAAGTTATTCATTAATTTGATTGATTGGCAGATCATTCGAAAGGGATTTCAATTCTTTTTGACTGTCAAAAATAAGTATCTCAAAGATGTATAAAACTGCAGAATAAAATGTATCAAGCTATGTTGCGCTGAAACACGGTGAATTAACAAAAATAGTCTAGGCAACATTGCCGCGCACCATATTATGCTATGACACTCACTTCTACTGACTAAAATGAAATAGCACATCGTGTTGTCTCGCTCATGTAAACTGTCAATGTTGCCAAGATTTTGATGCAATGGGAAATAAATCAAACCCATAATTATTTATATGGCTCACATTGCCATAGAAAAATGCCACAAAAACAAAAAAACGTTTACAAGCAGAAGTTTCGCTCAAATTGACAGATAAAAAATGCAACATAACGATGAGATTGTACCAGATTTCCGAAATACAGACACGGTGGGAGGGGTTTATGCGAAAGTGGCTAAGAGACAGACGAAATAGCATTATGGGGGGAACCCATTTGGGTGAGGACCTTATCGAGCCACTGCAGAGGTCCGTGCAGGTGGATCTCGATCCAGCACGGCGTCGACGTCACATCCTGTCGGTGGTACTCCGCCCCCCAACCTTTTACGAAGGACATCCTTATAGTACACATCTTCGTCAGCTCATACACCGCTTCGAACCCATGGTTCACGCTCTGAGACAGCAACTGAGCGAACTCCCTATTATTAAAAATCTTCAGCGAACACCCTGGAGGTATCTTACAAACAGTTGACGGGTGAAACCCGTGGTGGTGATTGCAATTGCGGCTCTGCACAAAAATCGCCGCATCTGACAAACATTCGGCGTACACTTCGCCTCCCACATAATACAGATGCACCCCTTTTCCTATGTGGCGTCGCGTGTTCTCTATGGTGGAATTCCGGTTGACGTTGCTCAGTTGTCCTAGACAGAATCTATCGCTGTTATTCGACGGATCTGTAAAACCATCGACGACAACCGAATGGGAATTGCAGTGGAATATTTCACCAACTCTGCAATTCAATTCGTAATAGGCTACTGATGCCCAATACAAAGGTTCTTGGTACGAAACTGGAGCGACTTCCCCGGGGGGTTCAGAGTCGTCTGAGGGGGGAGAGTACGCTGGGGGCGGGGTGTCGGGCAGTTCCGAGCTGGCTGAGGGGGGGAAACCAGAGCCGGAGTAAGAAACATTATGGGGCATCGCCGGTTCCGCTGTCCTTTGAAAGGGTAATAGAGAATGTCCAGGGGCGAATTCGGAGTGCCGTGGAACTAAGACGGGGGAAGAACGGGGCTTTCCACTCGTTTGTAATGGTAAGGGTTGATGCAGACTTCTTTTTGTTTAGCGCTGAATGGGTACTGGCAGATCTCTAAGGGTTTGAGCTCGTGGTGACTCTGGAGGTCGGGCCATCGCCACACGCGGCAGTAAATGACGTGCGGAAGACCTTTTCGGTGTGATACCTGGAAAGAGGGATAGATATTCATATCTGTTTAATGAAACATGTTTCTGATCATTTCAGTTCAGTGGTTTAGACGTGGACGACAGGCTTAATAGCTATGGATAAAGTACCTAATTCAGTCAAGTACTTCAAGTGAGCACACTTTTGTGAAGAGGAAATAAAAGTTCTATTTATTTATTTATACTTCTGTTTTTATGAGATTCGAATCACAATCACTGGGCTAATACGGCGAACGCCTAGACCACTAGACATCATCCGATCAAAGATCTTTTATACCTACCTACATAGTGTATTTTCCAATGATCCATAAAATAAAGAATTGTTGGGAGAATATTTTTATAATCCGAATCACATAGAATTGCGGTTCTGAAGTTAGTCACAAGTCGCGTCGCAGTAGCGAATTTCAGGTGTCAGCGGGGCGTTAGGCCATTCCCACACAGTGCTATTTGCGGTCGACTCGGGATTGATACGCATATGCCACCGCGTGAGTCGACGCCAATACAATTTCGCTGGAATCCGCACGCGATGCGACGTCAAACGCGTCGAAATTGTATGACAGTAATGTATCTGCACTCCCAAACCGGAGATACATTATCTGTACTCCTGTCACATTGGGGAGTCCGTTTCTACACAGTAAGTCAGTGGTTGGTGGTGAGAGCAGTCCTAATTCCAACCATAATCGTGGACGCAATACGCTCTTGAGTAATATTGTTGTCATACAGTGCTGTCACAGTATCAAACAAAACTGAGTGGACCGCTAATAGCCGTGTGCGAATGGACCTACAGCGCGGGAAGGAGTCATACGTCATACCCCGCTCGCGGTGACTCTCCCGCTTCTTTTACCAGCGCGCACTTGCGCTATTTTGCTTGCGCAGAATAGGAGTCTATGGTGCTCTCTCGTATCGGAGGCCAAAATCCACTTTGGGGTCACTGAGCCAGCGGAGTAAGTAGTAATATAAGTTCAGACCCTCCATCCTATTTGATCCATATTGTACCTGTAATCTTCCGTCCAGTGAGCGAGGAATTGTGACGCATTTTGATGGGGTGCCGGGACAAGACAAAGCTCGTTCCAACTCCTCAATTGCGCCTTTCCGTTTCTTTAGCTTCTTCACCAAACTGTCCACGGCCTTCTCCGCCCATTTCTCTTCTTCATCACCCTGAAATTTAATATTGCTGAATAAGTTTTTAAATACATGTAATTGTAATTTGTATGAATGTCTTAAAACTATAATAAAATAAATGTCTTGTATTTTGTTTCCATAAATACACATTTCCTATGCACATTTGCAACGGTTGCTTTTATTCATCTAGCAACCTGTCGCTTCTGAATCTTAATTCCACCAATAAACTTACATAAGTTTACATTTCAGCTAAATTTTGCCTCTGTCTACCCTGTAAAGGATAAAGACGTGATACTTCATTGAATTAATTGAATGGTAATAATGAAACTTATTTTTTTGCATAAAATAACAATTACCTAATCATAATCTTGGATCTTGATATACAAAATCCAATAAACAAAAATAAATACCCACCTATCTATATTTACTTTCAAAAACATCTTCCCACGCTACCTATCCCCAATGTTACAAACAATATCAAAAACAGATCCATTTTCACACAACCATTTATTATTTGTGTGACTCAGTAATTCACTCACTGTTTCCAAGAAATCTGACTCATAAAAAAACACCATGTGCTATTTGAACCTGTTATTTGTATTTTAATCTACAACTTCATGGATATTCTGGATAAGATAAGCCTAGGAATTTTTTGCCCACTATACTTATACTAGTTGCTGCCTGCGACTCTGCCTAGAAAAGCAAAAAGTATCTTGTTTTTATACAAAAATTATTTATTTATTTTATTTATTTAAAACTTTATTGCACAAAATTTTAAAAATTATGTACAAATGGTGGACTTAACGCCATATGGCATTCTCTACCAACCATTAGACCAAACAGAGTAGTAAGGTGGTGTGATAAAGTGCAACGCGATATATAATTAACTCATAAAATATAGACGTAATAATAATAATTTACTTATAATGACTATAAATACATACAATATACTAATAATAATATTATATATATATATATAACTAAATATATATGTGTAACGAAATATATATATTTATATATAAATAAACATAAATATAAATAACTACATTTATCAGGATGACTTAGATTCAGCAATTTACTGTAAAAAGTGTAAGTGTAGTGTAATTATCTTGTTGTACAAACTTTCACCCCTGGCAGTCCCTTGGTAATTAATTTTTGATACTTTATATTCATAACAAAGTTCATCAATATCTATCTAGTGGTTTAGATGTGAAAGATTACACTAATAGAATCCTAACTAATATTATAAATGCGAAAGTGAGTTTGTTTGTTCTACCTCTTCAATCCACCTGAACCAATCTTCCTGAAATTTTACGTACACATGGTTAGAAGTACGGAGAAGGACATAGGGTACCTTTCATCCTGGGAAAAAGCACTGTTCCCGTGGGAAATTTACGCGGGCGAAGCCACAGGCTAAAGCTAGTGATTTATAACATTAGTATGAAAGTGTGGCTTATTTATAGTATTGATAAATATTATATAATACATTACAATTATAAACTAGCTTTTGCCAGCAACTTCTTCCGCATTCAATTTACAGACAGACAGAAATACACATAGACAACATGTGACACATTTGCTGAACCTTGATGATCTGTCCATGATAGAGAGATACAATACAGTAAGCCACTAAAACCACTCTGGGCAAGCAATATTAGACTTTTGTCGGTTTCCTTCAGTATACACTTAAACAATTTAAAAAAATTGCTCTTTTTTATTAGTTTACTAGTATTTATATATTTTTGGTGTTCATCAAAACATTATTAAATGAGCATTTTCATTAAATTATCATACCTAGTTACAAGTGGTTTTTTAATCTGCTGAAAGAACAACCATAACTTTCAGTCAACAGATTAAACAAAATCTCCAAACTTCAAGATATGCATATGTCATATCATACATACTCAGCTCATTAAGCTGCTCTAGTGTGTTCAAAATAAATAAATAAAATTACACTATACTGAATCAAATTTTTATCTGTTTTTATTCACTACTTCATGCAAATGCTATGCTGGGTATTAGTTACGGGTACTAGAAAGAGTAGTAAACATACATCAATCCTTACAAACATAATTTCGCATAGGTACCTGTTTCCAGCCAAGTAATTTCTTCACAGCGGGACTTGTGAATGAAAACAAGCTGTTCAGGCTTGACATAGGCCCACTGCTGGACGATTCTCCATCATCGGTGTCCATGGCTACCAAGCTATGAGTCACCAGAAAGCGCGGGCTAATACGGGGTAATTATAACACGGAAATCCTCAATCGGCCATCGATCACTATCACTTGGTATTCCCCACAAGTCCCCAATCGAGCGACAGCAAAATAAGCGTAACACAAGCGTCCATCCGTTCCGCAAAACACAATGCGAAATACGTCCAGAAGATATTGTAGGTTTAGTTCAACTGCCACCGATAATTTAACGATAGAAATTGTCCACACTACGAGAATTCACATTATTCATGGATTTTAGCCCTAGCCCATAGAAATTGTAGAAAATGAATAAAACACTTGTCAAACAGCACTACACGCAAAAGACGACATTTTTCAAGTTTTTGTTTTTTTTTTTTTCACAGATAAGCATAGCAAAGCAAAGCATGCAAGACAAGACAGAAACTTGCATGAACCTAGGAACCACAGAGAAGAAATAGTGTTGTGTGTGTTGCCAATTTTGACACACAAATATTTTCACTCAAAGAAGAAACATTTCGTTTCACAATTTAATAAATATCACAAAGAATGTAATATGTACTATAAATACAGTTTAATTTCATGAACCCTCTCTTATTTTTTAATTGCGCAATGAATAAAATTTTCTGGGGGATATTATTCTAAAGAAAACCAATTAAATTATTCATTATATTATATTGTTAACTCTTAGTCAAGATTTTACAATAATAATAAAATAATGTAGAACGGAATATTTAAATAGTAAACTCGCGTTTTGGCGAGAAAATTCTCGAATTTGAAGTGTCATTGTCATTCACAAAGAAAGATCTATACGAATTCTACGGCATCGGCTTGTGTAAATTAATTTTAACAGCGGAAGAAAAGAAAGCAGTGATTACAGGCAGAATAGAAAATACTAGACAACAAGTAAAGTGCTTTTAGATTTCATACCACTGTGCGTGTTAGCATAATTTTAAATATCAAAAGAATAAAAAATGGATCAGGTAAGAGGTTATACTTTTGCATTCAAGTTTTCTTTTCATTTTAGTTTTTTGTAATTAAATGCCATAAATTAATGCGTAATTTTAGGTGAACCAGCTTAAGGAGAAGGGTAATGCCGCGTTGTCCTCTGGGAATTATTATGAGGCTATTAAACAGTATACTGAAGCAATCGCCTTAGATCCATCGAACCACGTTTTATTTAGTAATCGTTCAGCGGCTTACGCCAAGGCTGGTGATTATGCTGCGGCGTTGGAGGACGCGAACAAAACAGTTTCTTTGAACCCAACATGGAGTAAGGGATATTCCAGAAAGGGCAGTGCCTTGGCCTATCTAGGACACTTTGAGGAAGCGATTGAAGCTTATAATAAGGGTTTGGAACTAGATCCAGGGAATCAGCAATTGGCAGCAGGTTTGGCAGAAGTGAGGAAGCATGAGATGGAATCTAGAGTGAATTCTCAGATGTTTATCGACAAATTAAAGGCAAATCCAGAGACAAGAGAATGGTTAAAGGATCCGGAGTATGTTAAAATGGTTGAGGTGAGTTTTAAGTTCATTTATAGAAATTATTGTGACAAACTTAAAAGTAGTTTTTGATATAAGTATCAATGATCTACATTACAAACATTATGTTCAACTTTTTTTATACGACTGACCAAAAAAGGAGTGTTATGTTTTCAGAGTTCATGTATGTATGTAAGTTTATGTCACCAGAAGACCTAAACGGCTTAACAGATTTTAATGTGAGAGGTTATTTTAGATTCCTTGCTTCCCTCCGAGTGACATAGGCTATGTGAGTTGTCAGTCGTGTTTTTTATTTTATAATTAGCTTGTTTGTTTTCAACTACTTATCTTGATTACTTGTAGGTAGGTTTTTATTATTTATTTATATTTAATTCAAACACATATTGTCACAAAACTTAACTGCTAACAGTGTACAAAAACCAAGTAATTAGGTTTAAACGTACACTGGCATGACATTCATCGTCGAGAATAAAATATGTATTAGGTGGGTACAAAACTTATTCTGCTATGCCGCGCGTATGCATCTAAGCCCGTCCCGGTATCACACGGGGTGATTTTAACTGTCGTCGTTAATTTTATTAATAAAATATGTTTTTAATTTATTTTTAATATTTCTGGTATTAAGTTCTTGTTTTAGTGCTAAGGGTAGGTTGTTTATTAATTTGGGTATTTGGTATTGTAAATGTTGTTTTCCATAAAGATTATTATATTTTGGTAATTCTAGGGTAATTTTAGATGAGCCGCGGGTTTTTTTATTTTTGATTATAATTCAACTATTTAATATTCAAACAAGAAACAATACTTTTTAAATGAGTTATAATCTTTTTGTTTCATCTTCAGTATGGTGCATAGTCTACATAATTTATATTGTTTGTATGTAATGTCAAAGGTGATTCATTGACACTTGTTCACTCCATTGAAATAAACTTATCAAGTAATCTTTGTTAATGAATATTATGATTGAAGAATGTTTTTACTAATAAAGTTGAAGAATTTGAATGTTTGTTTGAACGTGAAAATCTTTAACTAGCAGTCTCATTTGAAAAATCTTTCTTTGTATGATGTAGCCTTTGGATAGCCATTAGGATAGACATTAGAACAATATTAGGAAGGCTATACAAAACCCTGAAACTCCCACTTGAGCAAAGCTGCGAGGCAGAGCTAGTCTTTATAATTAATGTTGATTTTTTTTTCATATTTAATCATCCATTTTTTTATAAAATTTTGTATAAGTTACACATTTTTATGAAAATTTATATTTTTTGCAGCAACTGGCTAAGAATCCTCTAGACATCCAAAACTTCGAGTCAAAAATGCATGATAAACGCTTTAGAACAACACTCAATGTAATGTTAGGTTTTGACCTAGGGTCTGCCATGGATGTAGATCCTCCAGCTCCAGAGAAAAAGTCAACTCCCCCACCCCCCACCAAGGAAGAGCCTCCAAAACCCTCATATGAAGACTTACCCGAAAACCGTCGACTAGCATTACAAGAGAAAGACCGTGGCAATGACTTTTACAAGAAAAAGGACTTTGAAAATGCTCTCATACATTACCGCAAAGCCATTGAACACGATTCCTCAGATATCACCTTTTACACAAATATAGCTGCAGTATATTTTGAACAAAAAGAATATGAGAAATGTATCAAGGAGTGTGAAAAGGCAATTGAAATTGGCAGAGAGAATAGAGCTGATTTTAAATTAATAGCTAAGGCATTTACTAGGATTGGTGAGTTTCCTTTTTTTGCTTCCCTGCCAGGGTTTTCTAAGATGATTATGTGCCTGTGCGCATCTGACTTTGATCTTCAATCTAGAAAATAAGTACCTATTTAGTCTTGGTTATACAATCAATTAATAAATTTAAAAATTTCCATGTATGCCTGTCTTCTGCAATCGATTTGAAAATTTTGAAGGAATAAATCAAATATTAGTTCAAACCTAAACATTCTAAAGTAAAACATTAACCATGAAAGTAATTTCCTAAAAAGTCTACTTTAAAAACATGGTCCGTTTATTGACTTTATTTAGTCTTGGTTTGATCAACTTTATATCCAAAATTCAGATTTAGTAAATAGAGATATAGGGACAAAAATGTTTATTAACTTTTTATTAACAAAACATGATAGTTTAGAGTGTAATAATATTTTTAAAACAGGTAATGCATATAAGAAAATGGAGCAATGGAAGCTAGCAAAAACGTACTATGAGAAGTCCATGTCAGAACACCGTACTCCGGAGATCAAGACGCTTCTCAGCGAGGTTGAGCGGAGAATCGCGGAAGAAGAGAAGAAAGCATATGTTGACCCGGTCAAGGCTGAGCAAGAGAAGGAACTGGGCAATGATTACTTCAAGAAAGGTAAGCATTTTTCGCGTTACAAGGGTGGCTACACATATTTGGGGAGGATTTAGGCACTCCACAAAAGGAGGCGAATTTCGCGGGGTCTTTGGTCGTTTCGCACCACAAGCGATACAAACCGCCGCGGTGCGAATCGCCCAAAAGCCCTTTGAACCGCCGCGGTGCGAATCGCCCAAATGCCCTTTTTTATTGGGTTCTTTCGCACCACAGAGGTTGGAGCTTGGAGCGGTGCGAATGGCACAAGGTATCTTTTTGGACCAGTGGCGAAATTAAAGCAAGAGAGACTTAGAGTTGCTTTAAGGAGTGAGCGAGACACATATACAAATGCCACGTAACACAGAATTCGCGTCAGTGTGTCCAGCTAGAGCATCAATTAACACAGCTGGGCTGTTAAATCGTATTTATGTAGATGGAGCAAGTTTAGTGCTTGCCTCGAGTCGACATTGTTGTTCAACAAATACTGCTGGACCGACAATGCTGTGATATGTGTCCAGCAAACCATGACGGTGAACTGGCCATGAAGGAAGAGAGTACCTATTTTTCCTTTAATTTTTTTTTCTGTGGTTTTTATCTACAATCAGCGATGTATAACGCATTAAGCAGATGTTTTGTAAGATAGCCAGTATGTCGAGTGTGTTTTCCAGTGAGGACCTCTACCCATTTATTTATTTTCTTTTTTTCTATGGATAAATTACATCCTTTATCTTCAGCCTCTTTCTGTAGGCAGGTGTTATCAGCTGGGCAGCCAGTTCATTAGGGTGGCCTCCAGTCTCCCCCGATAACTTTCAGTAGCCACAAGAGTCTCCAATACTGTGTTCATTTGTAGACTGTATAATACGTTGTTAGTAACAAACCACGGTACACTAGAAATTGATCTCAGTTACATTCTGCATTCTTTGCAAGAAAGAGATGTTGGAGCCACTCACTGCACTTTCCTTTCATTTATTTTTAGGGTTCCGTACCTCAAAAGGCAAAAATGGAACCCTTATAAGATCACTTTGTTGTCCGTCTGTCATCAAACTTTTTTTTGAAACTAGTTGGTCTTTTAGTTAGAGCTATAATGTGAGATGCTTTGCGTCTACGGAAACCTCGGTGCGCGAGCTTGACTCGCCGGTTTTTTTTTTATTTTGAACACTAGCAGCTTAATAAGCTTATGCGTGTGTATCTTGAAGTTTGGAGATTTTGTCTAATCTGTTCTTAAAACTGTTTACAGAAGGTGCAGTGACGACATTCTCATTTAATTTGTTTCAGTCTCTAACCAAACAGTTCGGTAGAAAATTTATCTTCGGTTTCCTCTTTGCTGATGTGCAATACAGATTCAAAGAATGACTTCTTAATAATTCTAACTAATAAATGCGAAAGTGAGTTTGTTTTTAACCTCTTCACGCTTTATCTACTTAACCATTTTTTCTGAAATTTCGCATACACATATTTTGAAGTACTGAGAAGGACATAGGGTACCTTTCATCCCGGAAAAAAGCACTGTTCCCGTTGGAAATTAACGCGAGCGAAGCCACGGGCAACAGCTAGTTACAAAAATAAACTTGCAGGCGACTACAGCACAGCAGTGAAGCACTACACGGAAGCGATCAAACGCAACCCGGACGAGCCGAAGCTGTACTCCAACCGAGCGGCGTGCTACACCAAGCTGGCCGCCTTCGACCTCGGCCTCAAGGACTGCGACACGTGCTGCAGGCTGGACCCCAAGTTCATCAAGGGCTGGATCCGGAAGGGCAAGATCCTTCAGGTAATATAGATTTTAAATCTATTCTAATCCTAATATCCTATAATCTATACATATAATAAAACAGTAAAAATATTTTGTCTGTACATTTAGTATTTTTGACTGAAATGGATAGAGGGACACTTAAAGAATAATAGAAAGCAAAAAATTTTTTGGAATTTCTTACTTTTCTTATATCCATACTAATATTATAAATGCGAAAGTTTGGATGTGAGTTTGTGAATTTGTGAGTTTGTGAATTTGTGAGTTTGTGAGGATGTTTGTTACTCAATCACGCAAAATCTACTGGACGGATTTCGATGAAATTTGGTATAGAGGTAGATAATGACCTGGAATAGCACATAGGCTACTTTTTATCCCGGGAAAAAGCACTGTTCCCGTGGGAAATTCACGCGGGCGAAGCCGCGGGCAAAAGCTAGTAATATTATAAATGCGAAAGTTTGGATGTGAATTTGTGAGGATGTTTGTTACTCAATCACGTAAAACCTACTGGACGGATTTCGATGAAATTTAGTATACGGGTAGAAAAATACCGAGAATAGTACATAGGGTACTTTTTATCCTGAAATTCCCACGGGAGCGAGCGAAGCCCCGTGCGTGGCTAGTATATATATAACTCAAAGGTGACTGACTGACATAGTGATCTATCAATGCACAGCCCAAACCACTGGACGGATCGGGCTGAAATTTGGCATGCGCAGGTAGATGTTATGACGTAGGCATCCGCTAAGAAAGGATTAATGCGAGCGAAGCCGCGGGCACCAGCTAGTAGATATATAAATGTGATTTTTAATATTATTGTTAGTCGGAACCGCCGACTAGTTTCGACTTCATACGGAAGTCATTTTCAAGGCGAGTTAGGACCGTCTTTTCGACTTCCGTGACTTCCGACCAGATACAAAGAGGATGTGCGCTAATGACATTTCTCTAAAAAAATTGTGTGACGATACGCGGGGTGGAAGGCGGACTGCGAAGGGTGCTTAGCTCCGCCCTTACTAATTAGCAGAACTTTCTAATTAGAAGCACTGAATTTCTCGAATTCTAAAAAGTTCCCCAAATACCAATAGATGTCCAATACCACTACCAATAGTTGAAAACCCTATACGGGTCTCGGGGAATTGGGTGAAATGGTCCCAGCATAAGTGGACTGATCACCCGTCTGGTGCTCGCGCTGGCGTTCCCATATAGTAAATAATAATAAATACCAATATGTCGCTTGATTTCGAGGTTATTATTATAAAAAATCTTGATGTTACTTAGATATTGTGAACATTATAATCCTCCACAACATTATAATATTTAAAATTTGAAAGAAAAATCATTCAAAGCCTTAAAATACAAACTTAAACGAAAATTAAAAAAAACGCAGGAGCTCACTCACTTGCCCCTTTGATCGTAACAGTGCGCCTTTCGATACACCAAGTCCTTATAGTATTTGGTTTGTGGTTACAATCGTGTGTGTATTGCAGGTTGAACGAGAAATGACTTATGCCCCTTTGATCGTAACAGTGCGCCTTTCGATACACCAAGTCCTTATAGTATTTGGTTTGTGGTTACAATCGTGTGTGTATTGCAGGTTGAACGAGAAATGACTTATGCCCCTGATCGTAACAGTGCGCCTTTCGATACACCAAGTCCTTATAGTATTTGGTTTGTGGTTACAATCGTGTGTGTATTGCAGGTTGAACGAGAAATGACTTATGCCCCTTTGATCGTAACAGTGCGCCTTTCGATACACCAAGTCCTTATAGTATTTGGTTCGTGGTTACAATCGTGTGTGTATTGCAGGTTGAACGAGAAATGACTTATGCCCCTTTGATCGTAACAGTGCGCCTTTCGATACACCAAGTCCTTATAGTATTTGGTTCGTGGTTACAATCGTGTGTGTATTGCAGGTTGAACGAGAAATGACTTATGCCCCTTTGATCGTAACAGTGCGCCTTTCGATACACCAAGTCCTTATAGTATTTGGTTCGTGGTTACAATCGTGTGTGTATTGCAGGTTGAACGAGAAATGACTTATGCCCCTTTGATCGTAACAGTGCGCCTTTCGATACACCAAGTCCTTATAGTATTTGGTTTGTGGTTACAATCGTGTGTGTATTGCAGGTTGAACGAGAAATGACTTATGCCCCTTTGATCGTAACAGTGCGCCTTTCAATACACCAAGTCCTTATAGTATTTGGTTTGTGGTTACAATCGTGTGTGTATTGCAGGGCATGCAGCAGCATTCGAAGGCACTGTCAGCATATCAGAAGGCACTGGAACTGGACCCGAGCAATGCAGAGGCCCTCGATGGGTACCGTGCTTGCTCTACGCAGCTCAACTCCAACCCCGAGGAGGTCAGTCACCATACTTCTCACTTCTCTCCAGGACTTCATTGTGCCTCTTGACTGAGCTGCATTAGGACTTAGAGATGGGTAACCCTAGAGCAATCAAATCAGATGTGTTTAGATGCTTCGTTCCTTGAAGCTGAAGCTATTTATATGTATGGACCGAATGGGGGATTTTCCGAGACCCAAATCTATACATATAATAAAACAGTAAAAATATTTTGTCTGTACATTTAGTATTTTTGACTAAAATGGATAGAGGGACACCTAAAAAGAACAATAGAAAGCAAAAAATTTTTTTTGGAATTTCTTGTCTGTCTGTCTTTCTGTCTGTCTGTCTTTCTGTCTGTCTGTCTGTATGTATGTACGCGTTTCACGCAATAACTACTGGACGGATTTGAATGAAACTTTTTTTGTTGTATAGCTATTAAGCCTGGGCAACATATAGGCTATAATTCATTTTGAAAACTGGAACACCTGATGAAGAACCATAGCAGAACAGCTAAACCATAAGAAATATGGAAATGGTGCCTTAACAAAAGTCGTTCAACCTGATGAGCATTTTCTGCTGACGTATAAAAATTGAAGATCTGGAACATCTGATGAAGAACTGCAAGAGACCAGCTACACTATAACATATATAGAAATGGCGCCTTAACAAAAATCGTTCAACCTGATGAGCATTTTCTGCTGACGTATAAAAATTGAAGATCTGGAACATCTGATGAATAACTCCAAGAGACCAGCT
Organism: Ephestia elutella; assembly: GCA_018467065.1. Lineage (NCBI taxonomy): Eukaryota > Metazoa > Arthropoda > Insecta > Lepidoptera > Pyralidae > Ephestia > Ephestia elutella. Next base: position 17,227,175 of record CM031575.1, on the reverse strand, counting down.
ACACTATGACATATATGGAAATGACGCTTTAGCAAAACTTGATTAATCTGATGAGCATTTTCTGTAGACGTATAAAAATCGAAGATCCGAAACATGTGAAACTGTTTGGAACACAAAAATACTTTTCATCTAAGCGAAACTCACGCGGGCGAAGCCGCGGGCGACAGCTAGTAAAAAATAAATTAGTTCGCTTGGATAATGGCGCTTAGTAAAAGGCGGGTCCATACAAAAAGCAAAAATGCACAGGATCGGCATTTTTTTGAGACAAACCCTAATAAAAAAAACATCTAAAAGGTATCAATATTGTGATTTGTGCAACAACTGTCAAACTGTTAGGCGATTTATTTATTTTTCCTCTGGTTGACAAGAAAAAGCACACAATATAGGTCCCGCCAATATTACGTCTCGGATTTCATAAAACGCCACTAGTTGAGACTTTTTTATACTATTTTTTTTTCTTAATTTAGCTGTCAGAAAATCGCCTATTGGTAATAACTGGGTTTTAACCCAGTCGGTTACCCATCTCTAATTAAGACACTGGAAAATTTCAAAATCAAGCACCTAAACACATCGGACTTGATTAAGCTACTGTTGTGCAATTATCGATTGTCTTACTATCGAATCGACAGTTGATCTTAACAGTTATCTAATATACTGAAGAGGTCAGGCACCTAAACACATCGGATTCTTGACTATATATTCCCATTATTTTTCTACCCATATACAAAATGTCATCTCGATCATCATCGAAATTCGTCCAGTATATTTTGTGTGATTGAGTAACAAACATTCACACAAACTCACATCCAAACTTTCGCATTTATAATATAAGTAGGATAGGATTCTTCCATTACTGACTGACAGACAACGCACAGCCAAAACTACTGGGCGTAGGAAGCTGAAATTTGTCATGTTTCCTTAGGGAGTGTAGGGGAGGACTAAGAGAAGATTTCTCGCCCACGGGAACAAATTCTCTGGCCTTTTAACTGGCTTAAAAATAAAAGGCGTGTAACTGTTGGCAGGTCCGCAAACGCGCAATGGCCGACCCGGAAGTGCAGCAGATCCTGCGCGACCCGGCCATGCGCTGCATCCTGGAGCAGATGCAGCAGGACCCGCATGCGTTGCAGGACCATCTCAAGAACCCCGATATCGCTGCCAAGATTCAAAAGTTGCTCGAGTCCGGCCTCATTGCTATACATTAAAGTCCAGGCTCATTGATATAGAGATATACACTACAGATACACTAAAGAATTTGTGAAGTCTATCTAAAACCCTGATATTGCAGCCAAAATGTATGAAATTTGTGAAGTCTATCTACAACCCTGATACTGCAGTCAAAATACTGAAGCCTATATGAAAACCTGGATATCCTAGAAACTGCATTGATATATCAAGAACCTAGCTGAGAAACTAGTGGAGTTTGGACTCATGGCATTACACTAGTGAATTTGTGAAGTCGAACTGTGCGTTTGTTTGTATTTGTGCTGATTATGTTTTTCCTAACCGTGAAAGTTTGAAAATGCTGATGAAATGCAAAAAGTCGACACAAAAACAAGAAATTTCTGCGATACCAACTCATTGCTGTAGTGGAATTTGTGAAGTCTATATAAGTTTTTGTGCCAATATAATTTGGCTTCTCCGTTAAAAATGTTAAAGCTTGCTTTGTGCCTTTATAATGACCATTTTGACATCTCAAATTGCAGCTGAAACCAGAAAATGCTTGAAACTCGATTATTTACATACATTAGTAGCATTTATGAAGTCTATAATAAATAGTATGTTGTATTTATATTACGTGCTGATTTATTTTTGGCCTCCTAGTTTATCTGTGCCTTAGATAATAATCCAAGATAACCGAACTATATGAAATATTTTTATATTATGTGCTAAATATATCTACCCAGGTAAGGCCCTGTAGTTCATTGTGTCTTAGATGTAGCGATTTTTACCAACAGTCCTTGTTACAGTCCGCGAGGCCTAAGCTGAGCTTTGCATTTGTGTGAGTGCACACAGTTAGTGAAAAAAGGCAGTGTTTGTACAACATTTTGACAACCAGCGTGATGTGTGAGATGTCACTTGTCCTGCGCACTTACTATTCGGAATTGCTTACACATATGCAAAGCTCAGCTTAGGCCTCGCGGACTGTACTAGGATATAAAAAAATATCGCGACCAATTGATAACCTCCTTTTTTGAAGTCGGTTAAAAACACTACTGTGAATTTCAAATAAGTATAGGGCTGTTAACAACACCATGACTCAGTCTTATTATTCATTGAAATGCACGCTCGATTTTGACTTCACGTTTGCATAAAACTTACACCCCATTATGAATGAATATTTATAATGCAAAAGGGCTCAAAAATCATTTATGCTTTTTTAAGCCAGTGAGCCTAATGTTACGGACTTCATTACTTAAAATGCTTTTGATCAAACTGTTATTTACCCACTGGTTGGGTTTGACCATTCATTCCAAAGTAAGGTGCGCTGTAGACCTGTAAAAAGACTATTTTAGTCTCTGTTTTTGAGTCTATTCACTTTGAAGCAAGTTATAAGTAAAATTTCATGACTTGAAAGCCTGAAAGATCCAAAAGTCTCAACTCGAGGGATGTAGCAACTAGCAACTGTGAGACTTTTCTTTAAATATATAGACTCAAGTCTCAAAAATAGGATTAAATAATTTACACTAGCGCTGTGTTAAGTGCGATAACCTTATAGCACTCCCTTGGTTTAAGGTTTATTTTAGCAATATTATGTATTACTGCCATGGAATTTTACATTAGTTTTTTTGTAATTTATTCAATAAATATTGTAGGCAGTTTTATTGTTGTTTTTTTTTATTATTTTTGGTATCCCTATTTTGTAACTGTTATTATATGTTTATCTATACATTATTTTAACTCTATGATTCTACAATTCTTTGGGAATGTTCACATTTTCAAAATTAAAAAAGTTTTAAAGTGACCTCACCTCACATGACACACCACATGCAATGATGATCAGTATGATCACTATTTGATAGTGATAAAAAAGGCATTTAACTTATATTAATTTATTTGCAACCATAAAATATAAATTCTTAAGCATTATTACAATAAATTGGCAGAGATCCTTTATAAAGCAAAGGTACAGTTCCCATCATGTAAAAAGGTCACTGGAAGACAGAGGAGGTACGACTGACGAACCAATCGCGCGCGCCGGGTGAGACCCGCCCGACCCCCGCTCACTGCATAGACCGATATATCGCCTACTGCGCAGCTTAACCGCCATCGGCCTTTTTACGTGACGGGAACTGTACCATGTTCAAAAATCATTGCTTTTGAATCTTATCACCAATACATAAGGTTCATTATTTGAATGGAATATAAATACCACCGCCTTACAAAGGCAACCTTATTTGAATATATAAAAAAAAACAAGTATTCCGAGTATAATCTTGTTAAGTACTCTTGTCAGGCAAAATATATAAGTATGTGATGTATTCGTATATTAAAAATATACTTCAAAACCCCAAAATACATTATTTACTTAACTGTTGTTATTATATATATTAGCTAAATAAAATTAACTACCATCTATGGTTACCGATCATAGTATCATTCTGCGTTTTTATCATCAAATCAACAAAAAAAAAAAATTGTAAATTCGTTTCCAATTAACTTTTCCGATAGCTTCTCAATATTGGGTATATGATGTCCAAAGCTTCATGTATGTCATTTCGTGACTTTCCACCTGAAAACATAAGTGTTTTACAATACAATATTGTTATGATATGAAAGAATTTGTAGAAAATAATGTTGAAAGAAATTATCAAAAACACTTAGGTAAAAGTTAAAAGAAAAAAAAATACAGCCAACTTGAGAACCTCCTCTTTTTGGTTTTTGAAGTCGGTTGAAAAGTAAAGTTGACCGAGGCACGATGCCTCTATGCACGTCCCGACTTAGAGCCTTAAATCAGGAGCAGTGTTGCAATATCCAATTTTTAAAAATCCGTAACTCTACAACAAAAATCCGTAGATCTACAGCATTTTATTGCTAAATTTCCAGCCCTCGTTCAAGTGCCAGTAATGTCTACAACGAAGTGCGAGGTGGTGTGCGGTATTTGAAATGAGTGCGGGGCGGTGAGTGGACGTTCTGTACGTTATTACTATTACTTATTGTGATGTAAAACATCGTGAGGAAACCTGCACTCTGGTTGATGATTATCAACTAAAGTATGAAATGGAGAAGGCAATGGCAAACCACTCCATTAAAATTGCCAAGATAATTGTTGTGTGTGTTTCATTCCATATAATGACCACGACCCTCAGTCATGAGGAATACGACTAAAAGAGAGAGATTGTGAAGTAAGGTTAAAAAATAAAAATTAATACCTGTACGTTAGTACTACTACTTATTGTGATGTAGGTTAAAAATAAAAATGAATACCTGTAAAAACAATCTTTCCATTAACAAAAATCAACAGCACAACTCTAGGCCGCACCATCCTGTAGACCAGGCCGGGGAACAGCTCCGGCTCGTACGAGGAAAACTGGCCGTGCGCCTGCTGCAGCGCCTCCAGTCTGACTGGGAACCGCAGGTCTGCGGTGGCTATGAAGTTCTGGATCTTGAAGTCCATGAACTTTGCCTGTTATTAAAAATTAATGTCATTTGGTTTGATTTTTATATTAAGCTTTATTGTTTCAATTCACTTGATTTAGCAAAATTAATGCTAAAAGCATTTTCTCCTAGCTAATCACTAGGAGAAACAGAAAAGTTAGTGCGGTGTAGGGTTACCATGTCAGACGAATGAAAATAGAATAGACATGACATACCTACAAAAAAAGCGTCTGGTTGGGGCTTTAAAAAGTTTTTTGTGTCTGCGCATTTTCCTATTCCACCGCAATTATTTTTGGAGTTATTTTAGATTGTCGGAGGTACTTAAGGTATTTTGAGTACATATTAATATGTACTTAAGGTATTATGTATTTTGAGGCCGTCCAGGCAAAACTCTTTATTTCACACAAATGTTTAGAGTTTTTGTCCTGGATCCGTTATTTTGCTGATGGCAGCCCTGGTCACTGCACCAGGGCAAAAAGGGCATTTTGTACAAAAATGTTTTTAATGTAGTTTAAGCCCAGTGGCTTAAACTACATAAAAAACAAATTTGGGTATAGCCAATTAAAGTTAAAGTTTTAATGCCAGGCAATTTAAAAAGCATTTAAAGTCAAAGTTAAGTATAGCTTACAGGGAATCCCAGCTTCTGTATGATTCTTGCAAACTTCCTGGCGGCGACATAAGAATCATGCTCATTTCTTGCACCGGTGCAGACTATTTTACCAGAACTGCAAAATAATTAATACCAAAATTTATCACCTTATCTACTTAGGGGGACACCAGCATAAGCAAGCACCAGGATGGGTGATCAGTCCACTCATTCTAGGAAATTTGTTACCTTAGTAGTTAGCTAGAAGGTTGGATGACCTTAAATTCAACAAGAAATGGATGGACTCACAGACAGGAATTCATGGAAAGAGGGGAGACTTGCCCAGCCGTGGGAAACATTATAGCTATTTTAAAAAGCAGCAGTGGTGTGGTAATTGAGTGGTAAAGATGTTTGCCGATGATAGAAAGATCCCAGGTTCAAATCATTCTTATGTATGGTTGGTAGTTTTCATAGACCAATTGATTCCGGAGAAGAAAAACAATGTGAGGAAACCACATGAACTCTCTGCTCAACCCTAAGGTTTGACTGTCAGACAATGCTTTTAGCATTAAATCCACCTTTTGTACTGTACTTTTGTATGTGTGTACAATAAAGTTTAAAAAAATAAACCTAGTTAACTTGTCAGCTAGCGTGAAATGGCAAAACTACTTCATTATCATTGCCAAGAAAACTGTTGTGCATGTTACATTCAACTTCATAACAATGCCAAGAGTTATTGTTCTTTAATTGGATGAAGTTTGTAATATTTTTCTATTCACACTTAGGGGAAACTTATTCTAACCGAAACACTAGGGCTGTGGCTCGAGGATCCAATATTTTCATAACAACACCTCCAAACCGGGCCGGATTGTATTCTGAAAACCGTGTTCTGCAGTAGATATCTAGAAGTTTCAGTTCACACCCCAAATTTACAGTAGATACACAGTTTCTGAAAAAAAAAAAGTTTCATTTTCAAAACTTTAGCATCCTTGATATTGAATAATAAATGTTAATGTATAATAAATGGTTTCTCTATTAGACCGAGAGGTCACGGGAATTTTCGTAACGATCAGGGAAACGGATAGACTTGCT